>CANSZD010003595.1:0-174972 GCA_947648045.1 Beta corolliflora
GGTAGTGGGCCTAATGAATCCATGGCGTGATTGTCAATCCCATTGGATTGCTTTGATGAGTAATAGAATGGATTGTGATTGGGAGAACATCCTCCAGCAAAATAGGTTTTACTCGTAGCGAAACATGTTTAGTCATTATCTAAAAGCTATGATATGCGGTTAATTTGGGTTTTGTAGTACAAGAGGACAACAAGGGCCCCCGAAATTAAAGTTAATGGGGTTTGGTGAGCTATTGGGGCTCCACTGGACCCAAGGAGTATGATTGCCAATCCCCATAGGATTGCTTTGATGAGTAATGGGAATGGATGTGATCCGGAGAACGCATCCTCTTCTTAGTAGGCTTGGTCATGGCCAAAACATGTTTCGTAATTACCTAAAAGCATTTGATATGAGGTTAATTTGGGCTTTTTCAAGATATAAGGAGGACAAATGGGGCAGAATACCGGTCGGCCTCAGGGTTTGGTGAGGTATTGGGGCCTAATGGACCAGTGGCATGATTGTCCTCCCGTAGGTTGCGTCGCTGATTTATGGGAATGCCGATCGATCACACGGATCTGGAGAACATCCTACCTTCAAGAGGTTTGGTCATGGCCAAAACATCTTCGGTAATTACCAAAAAGAATATTGATAAAGGGGTTAATTTGGGCTTTTAGTACAAGGCTGGAGGGACAATGGGGGCCCAAAGCGAAGTTAATGGGGTTTGGTGACGTATTGGGCCTAATGGACCCATAGATGGTATGATGGTCCCGATCTCTCATTGGGATTTCTTCGTGAGTTGGGGAAATTGGATAGTGATTCGAAGAGGAACACCGCGCCACTTCGTAGGCTTGGTCATGGCCAAAACATGTTTGGTAATTACCTAAAAGCATATTGATACAGGGGTTATTTTCTGGGGTTTTTTTTGTACATAGCGAGGTGACAATGGAGGTCCCAATCGAAGCTCAAGTGGGGCCTTTGGTGAGGTATTGGCCCTAATGGACTCGGTGGCATGATTGTCCAATCCCCATAGGATTGCTTTGATGAGTAATGGGAATGGATTGTGATTGGGAGAACATCTCCACATTAGTCAGGCTTTGGTCAGCGCCAAAACATGTTTAGTAATTACCTTAAAGCATATGAGTATGGGGTTAATGTTGGGCTTTTTAGTACGAGCGAGGGACACATGGTGGCCTAAACCCGAAGTCAATGGAGGGTTTGGTGGGTATTGCACGACTTTAGTGGACTGATTGGCATGATTGTCCAATTCCCATAGGATTGCTTTGATGAGTAATGGGAATGGATTGTGATTTCGAGAACATCCTCCACTTAGTAGGTTTGGTCATGGCCAAAACATGTTTGGTAATTACCTGAAAGCATTTGAGTATGGGTTATTTGGGCTTTTTTAGTACAAGAAGGGACAATGGTGGCCCCAAAACCGAAGTCACTGGGGTTTGGTGTGGTATGGGGCCTAATGGACCCGGTGGCATGATTGTCATCCCCCATAGGATTGCTTTGATGAGTAATGGGAATGGATTGTGCATTGGGAGAACATCCTCCACTTAGTAGGTTTGGTCATAACAGGTTTGGTGATTACCAAAGCATATTATATGGGGTTAATTTGGGGTTTTTAGTACAAAGGGAGGGACGACGGGGGCCCCAAGCGTAAGTCGATAGGTTTAGGTGAGGTATTGGGCCTAATGGATCCCGAGTGGCATGATTGTCGAAACCTCGTAGGATTGCTTTGAGTGAGTAATGGGAATGAGATTATGATTGGGAGAACTTCCTCCAATATAGTAGGTTTTTGGCCATGGCCCAAACATGTTTTTTGGTAATTACCTAAAAGCATATGAGTATGGGGTTAATTTGGGCTTTTTAGTACAAAGTAGGGACAATGGGGGCCCAAAATCATGAAGTCGATGAGGTTTGGTGAGGTATTTGGCCTAATGGACCCGGTGGCCATGATTGTCCAATCCCCATAGGATTGCTTTGATGAGTAATGGGAATGGATTGTGATCGAGAACATACTTCCACTTAGTAGGTTTGGTGATGGCCAAAAAATGTTTGCCAGTAATTACCTAAAGTCATATGATATGGGGTTAATTTGGGCTTTTTTGTACAGAGGTGACAATGGGGGCCCCAGCTGAAGTCGATGGGGTTTCAAGTGAGGTATTGGGCTCCTAATGGATCAGTGGCCAAGTGATTTGTCGAATCCCCATGGTTGCTTTGATGAGTAATGGGAATGGATTGTGATTGGGGAGAACATCCTCCACTTGGGAAGTTTGGTCATGGCCAAAACATGTTTGGTAATTACCTAAAAAGCATATAATATGGGTTAATTTGGGCTTTTAGTACAAGGAGGGACAATGGGGGCCCAAAAATCTAAGTAAGGGTTTGGTGAGGTATTGGGCCTAATGGACCCGTAGCATGATTGCCAATCCCCATAGAATTGCGTCTGATGAGTAATAGGAATGGATTGTGATTGTGGAGGAACATCCTCCACTTAATAGGTTTTAGTAATGGCCGAAACATGTTTCGGTAATTACCTAAAAGCATATGATATGAGGTTAATTTGGGCTTTTAGTACGAGAGGGACAATGGGGCCCCAAACGAAGTCAATGGGTTTGGTGAGGTATTGGGCCTAATAGACCCCATAGCATGATTGTCACCCCCCATAAGATTACTTTGATGAGTAATGGGAATGGATTGTGATGGGAGAACATCCTCCACTTAGTAGGTTTAGTTATGGCCAAAACATGTTTGGTAATTACCTAAAAAGCATATGATATGGGTTTAATTTGTGCTTTTTTGTACAAGGAGGGACAATAGGGGCCCAAAACTGAAGTCAATGGGGTTTGGTGAGGTATTGGGACCTAATGGACCGCATGATTGTCACAATCCCGATAGGATTGCTTTGATGAGTAATGGGAATGGATTGTGATTGGGAGAACATCCTCCACTTAGTAGGTTTAGTAATGCCCAACATATTTGGTAATTACCTAAAAGCATATGATATGGGGTTAATTTGGGCTTTTTGTACGAGGACAATGGGGGCCCAAAATTGAAGTCAATGGGGTTTGGTGAGGTATTGGGCCTAATGGACTCGATGGCATGATTGTCAATCCCCATAGGATTGCTTTGATGAGTAATGGGAATGGATTAGGATTGGAGAACGTCCTCCCTTAGTAGGTTTGGTCATGGCCAAAACATGTTTGGTAATTACCTAAAGCATATGATATGGGGTTAATTTGGGCTTTTTAGTACAAGGAGGGACAATGGGGGCCCAAAAGCGAAGTCAATGGGGTTTGGTGAGGTATGGGGCCTAATGGACCCGGTGGCATGATTGTCCAATCCCCATTGGATTGCTTTGATGAGTAATGGGAATGGATTGTGATTGGGAGAACATCCTCCACTTAGTAGGTTTAGTCATGGCCAAAACATGTTTGGTAATTACCTAAAAAGCATATGATATGGGGTTAATTTGGGCTTTTTAGTACAAGGAGGGACAATGGTGGCCCCAAAATTGAAGTCAATGGGGTTTGGTGAGGTATTGGGCCTAATGGACCCAGTGGCATGATTGTCCAATCCCCATAGGATTGCTTTGATGAGTAATGGGAATGGATTGTGATTGGGAGAACATCCTCCACTTAGTAGGTTTGGTCATGGCCAAAACATGTTTGGTAATTACCTAAAAGCATATGATATGGGGTTAATTTGGGCTTTTTAGTACAGAGGAGGGACAAATGGGGGCCCAAAATCGAAGTCGATGGGGTTTGGTGAGGTATTGGGCCTAATGGACCCCGGTGGCATGATTGTCCAATCCCCATTGCTTTGATGAGTAATGGGAATGGATTGTGATTGGGAGAACATCCTCCACTTAGTAGGTTTGGTCATGGCCAAAACATGTTTGGTAATTACCTAAAAGCATTTGATATGGGGTTAATTTGGGCTTTTTAGTACAAGGAGGGACAATGGGGGCTGGCCAAAAGTCAATGGAGGTTTGGTGAGGTATTGGGCCTAATGGACCCAAGATGGCATGATTGTCAATCCCCATAGGATTGCTTTGATGAGTAATGGGAATGGATTGTGATTGGGGAGAACATCCTCCACTTAGTAGGTTTGGTCATGGCCAAAACATGTTTGGTAATTACCTAAAAGCATATGATATGGGGTTATTTTGGGCTTTTTAGTACAAGGAGGGACAATAGGGGGCCCAAACTGTCAATAGGTTTGGTGAGGTATGGGGCCTAATGGACCTAGTGGCATGATTGTCCAATCCCCATAGGATTGCTTTGATGAGTAATGGGAATGGATTGTGATTGGGAGAACATCCTCCACTTAGTAGGTTTGGTCATGGCCAAAACATGTTTGGTAATTACCTAAAAGCATATGATATGGGTTAATTTGGGCTTTTTAGTACAAGGAGGAGGACAATGGGGGCCCAAACCGAAGTCAATGGGGTTTGGTGAGGTATTTGGCCTAATGGACCCAGTGGCATGATTGTCCAATCCCCATAGGATTGCTTTGATGAGTAATGGGAATGGATTGTGATTGGGGAGAACATCCTCCACTTAGTAGGTTTGGTCATGGACAAAACATGTTTGGTAATTACCTAAAAGCTTATGATATGGGGTTAATTTTGGCATTTTAGTACAAGGAGGGACAATGGGGCCCAAAACTCTAAGTCAAGGGGTTTGGTGAGGTATTGGGCCTAATGGACCCAGTGGCATGATTGTCCAATCCCCATAGGATTGCTTTGATGAGTAATGGGAATGGATTGTGATTGGGAGAACATCCTCCACTTAAGTAGGTTTGGTCATGGCCAAAAACATGTTTGGTAATTACCTAAAAGCATATGATATGGGGTTAATTTGGGCTTTTTAGTACAAGGAGGGGACAATGGGGCCCAAACCGAAGTCAATGGGGTTTGGTGAGGTATTGGGCCTAATGGACCCAGTGGCATGATTGTCAATCCCCATAGGATTGCTTTTGATGAGTAATGGGAATGGATTGTGATTGGGAGAACATCCTCCACTTAGTAGGTTTGGTCATGGCCAAAACATGTTTGGTAATTACCTAAAAGCATATGATATGGGGTTAATTTGGGCTTTTTAGTACAAGGGAGGACAATGGGGCCCCAAAACCGAAGTCAATAGGGTTTGGTGAGGTATTGGCCTAATGGACGCTGGCATGATTGCCAATCCCCATAAGATTGCTTTGATGAGTAATGGGAATGGATTGTGATTGGGGAACATCCTCCACTTTAGGTTTGGTAATGCCCAAAACATGTTTAGTAATTACCTAAAAGCATATGATATGGGGTTAATTTGGGCTTTTTAGTACAAGGAGGGACAATGGGGCCCAAAACTGAAGTCAATAGGGGTTTGGTGAGGTATTGGGCCTAATGGACCCAAGTGGCATGATGTCCAATCCCCATAGGATTGCTTTGATGAGTAATGGGAATGGATTGTGATTGGGAGAACATCCTCACTTAATAGGGTTTGTATGGCCAAAACATGTTTGGTAATTACCTAAAAGCATATGATATGGGGTTAATTTGGGCTTTTAGTACAAGGAAGGACAATGGGGGCCCAAAACCGAAGTCAATGGGGTTTCGTGAGGTATTGGGCCTAATGGACCCAGTGGCATGATTGTCCAATCCCCATAGGAATGCTTTGATGAGTAATGGGAATGGATTGTGATTGGGAGAACATCCTCCACTTAGTAGGTTTGGTCATGGCCAAAACATGTTTGGTAATTACCTAAAAGCATATGATATGGGGTTAATTTGGGGTTTTTAGAAAAGGAGGGACAAGGGGGCCCAAAACTGAAGTCAATGTGGGTTTGGTGAGGTATTGGGCCTAATGGACCCAGTGGCATGATTGTCCAATCCCATAGGATTGCTTTGATGAGTAATGGGAATGGATTGTGATTGGGAGAACATCCTCCACTTAGTAGTTTGGTAATGCCCAAAACATGTTTAGTAATTACCTAAAAGCATATGATATGGGGTTAATTTTGGGTTTTTTAGTACAAGGAGGGACAATGGGGGCCCAAAACTGAAGTCAATGGGGTTTGGTGAGGTATTGGGCCTAATGGACCCAGTGGCATGATTGTTCCAATCCCCATGATTGCTTTGATGAGTAATGGGAATGGATTGTGATTGGGAGAACATCCTCCACTTAGTAGGTTTGGTCATGGCCAAAACATGTTTGGTAATTACCTAAAAGCATATGATATGGGGTTAATTTGGGCTTTTTAGTACAAGGAGGGACAATGGGGGCCTAAAACTGATGTCAATGGGGTTTGGTGAGGTATTGGGCCTAATGGACCCAGTGGCATGATTGTCCAATCCCCATAGGATTGCTTTGATGAGTAATGGGAATGGATTGTGATTGGGAGAACATCCTCCACTTAGTAGGTTTGGTCATGGCCAAAACATGTTTGGTAATTACCTAAAAGCATATGATATGGGGTTAATTTGGGCTTTTTAGTACAAGGAGGGACAATGGGGGCCTAAAACTGATGTCAATGGGGTTTGGTGAGGTATTGGGCCTAATGGACCCAGTGGCATGATTGTCCAATCCCCATAGGATTGCTTTGATGAGTAATGGGATTGGATTGTGCGTGATTGGGAGAACATCCCTCACTTAGTAGGTCTGGTCATGGCCAAAATATGTTTGGTAATTACCTAAAAGAATATGATATGGGGTTAATTTGGGGTTTTTAGTACAAGGAGGGACAATGGTGGCCCAAAATTGAAGTCAATGGGGTTTGGTGAAGTATTGGGCCAAATGGACCCAGTGGCATGATGGTCCAATCCCCATAGGATTGCTTTGATGAGTTAGGGGAATGGATTGTGATTGGGAGAACATCCTCCACTTAGTAGGTTTGGTCATGGCCAAAACATGTTTGGTAATTACCTAAAAGCATATGATATGGGGTTATTTTGGGCTTTTTTGTACAAGGAGGGACAATGGAGGCCCAAAATTGAAGTCAATGGGGTTTGGTGAGGTATTTGGCCTAATCGACCCAGTGGCATGATTGTCCAATCCCCATCTTTGATGAGTAATGGGAATGGATTGTGATTGGGAGAACATCCTCCACTTAGTAGGTTTGGTCATGGCCAAAACATGTTTAGTAATTACCTTAAAAGCATTTGATATGGGGATAATTTGGGCTTTTTAGTACAACGAGGAACAATGGGGGCCCAAACCGAAATCAATGAGGTTTGGTGAGGTATTGGGCCTAATGGACCCAGTGGCATGATGGTCCAATCCCCATAGGATTGCTTTGATGAGTAATGGGAATGGATTGTGATTAGGAGAACATCCTCCACTTAGTAGGTTTGGTCATGGCCAAAACATGTTTGGTAATTACCTAAAAGCATATGATATGGGGTTAATTTAGGCTTTTTAGTACAAGGAGGGACAATGGGGGCCCAAAACTGAAGTCAATGGGGTTTGGTGAGGTATGGGGCCTAATGAACCCAGTGGAATGATTGTCCAATCCCCATAGGATTGCTTTGATGAGTAATGGGATTGGATTGTGCGTGATTGGGAGAACATCCCTCATTTAGTAGGTCTGGTCATGGCCAAAACATGTTTGGTAATTACCTAAAAGAATATGATATGGGGTTAATTTGGGGTTTTTAGTACAAGGAGGGACAATGGTGGTCCGAAACTAAAGTCAATGGGGTTTGGTGAAGTATTGGGCCTAATGGACCCAGTGGCATGATGGTCCAATCCCCATAGGATTGCTTTGATGAGTAATGGGAATGGATTGTGATTAGGAGAACATCCTCCACTTACTAGGTTTGGTCATGGCCAAAACATGTTTGGTAATTACCTAAAAGCATATGATATGGGGTTATTTTGGGTTTTTTTGTACAAGGAGGGACAATGGAGGCCCAAAATTGAAGTCAATGGGGTTTGGTGAGGTATTGGGCCTAATGGACCTAGTGGCATGATTGTCCAATCCCCATCTTTGATGAGTAATGGGAATGGATTGTGATTGGGAGAACATCCTCCACTTAGTAGGTTTGGTCATGGCCAAAACATGTTTGGTAATTACCTTAAAAGCATATGATATGGGGTTAATTTGGGCTTTTAAGAACAAGGAGGGACAATGGGGGCCCAAAACTAAAGTCAATGAGGTTTGGTGAGGTATTGGGCCTAATGGACCCAAGTGGCATGATTGGTCCAATCCCCATAGGATTGCTTTGATGAGTAATGGGAATGGATTGTGATTAGGAGAACATCCTCCACTTAGTAGGTTTGGTCATGGCCAAAACATGTTTGGTAATTACCTAAAAGCATATGATATGGGGTTATTTTGGGCTTTTTAGTACAAGGAGGGACAATAGGGGCCCAAAACTGAAGTCAATGGGGTTTGGTGAGGTATTGGGCCTAATGGACCCAGTGGCATGATTATCCAATCCCCATAGGATTGCTTTGATGAGTAATGGGAATGGATTGTGATTGGGAGAACATCCTCCACTTAGTAGGTTTGGTCATGGCCAAAACATGTTTGGTAATTACCTAAAAGCATATGATATGGGGTTAATTTGGGCTTTTTAGTACAAGGAGGGACAATGGGGCCCAAAACTGAAGTCAATGGGGTTTGGTGAGGTTTTTGGCCTAATTGACCCAGTGGCATGATTGTCCAATCCCCATAGGATTGCTTTGATGAGTAATGGGAATGGATTGTGATTGGGAGAACATCCTCCACTTAGTAGGTTTTGTCATGGCCAAAACATGTTTGATAATTACCTAAAAGCATATGATATGGGGTTAATTTGGGCTTTTTAGTACAAGGAGGGACAATGGGGGCCCAAACCTGAAGTCAATGGGGGTTTGGTGAGGTATTGGGCCTAATGGACCCAGTGGCATGATTGTCCAATCCCCATAGGATTGCATTGATGAGTAATGGGAATGGATTGTGATTGGGAGAACATCCTCCACTTAGTAGGTTTGGTCATGGCCAAAACATGTTTGGTAATTACCTAAAAGCATATGATATGGGGTTAATTTGGGCTTTTTAGTACAAGGAGGGACAATGGGGGCCCAAAACTAAGTCAATGGGGTTTGGTGAGGTATTGGGCCTAATGGACCCAGTGGCATGATTGACCAATCCCCATAAGATTGCTTTGATGAGTAATGGGAATGGATTGTGATTGGGAGAACATCCTCCACTTAGTAGGTTTAGTAATGCCCAAAATATGTTTGGTAATTACCTAAAAGCATATGATATGGGATTAATTTGGGCTTTTTTGTACAAGGAGGGACAATGGGGGTCCCAAAACTGAAGTCAATGGGGTTTGGTGAGGTATTGGGCCTAATGGACCCAGTGGCATGATTGACCAATCCCGATAAGATTGCTTTGATGAGTAATGGGAATGGATTGTGATTGGGAGAACATCCTCCACTTAGTAGGTTTAGTAATGCCCAAAATATGTTTGGTAATTACCTAAAAGCATATGATATGGGGTTAATTTGGGCTTTTTGTACAAGGAGGGACAATGGGGGCCCAAAACTGAAGTCAATGGGGTTTGGTGAGGTATTGGGCCTAATGGACCCAGTGGCATGATGGTCCAATCCCCATAGGATTGCTTTGATGAGTAATGGGAATGGATTGTGATTGGGAGAACATCCTCCACTTAGTAGGTTTGGTCATGGCCAAAACATGTTTGGTAATTACCTAAAAGCATATGATATGGGGTTATTTTGGGCTTTTTAGTACAAGGAGGGACAATAGGGGCCCAAAACTGAAGTCAATGGGGTTTGGTGAGGTATGGGGCCTAATGGACCCAGTGGCATGATTATCCAATCCCCATAGGATTGCATTGATGAGTAATGGGAATGGATTGTGATTGGGAGAACATCCTCCAATTAGTAGGTTTGGTCATGGCCAAAACATGTTTGGTAATTACCTAAAAGCATATGATATGGGGATAATTTGTGCTTTTTAGTACAAGGAGGGACAATGGGGTCCCAAACTGAAGTCAATGGGGTTTGGTGAGGTTTTTGGCCTAATAGACCCAGTGGCATGATTGTCCAATCCCCATAGGATTGCTTTGATGTGTAATGGGAATGGATTGTGATTGGGAGAACATCCTCCACTTAGTAGGTTTGGTCATGGCCAAAACATGTTTGATAATTACCTAAAAGCATTTAATATGGGGTTAATTTGGGCTTTTTAGTACAAGGAGGGACAATTGGGGCCCAAAACTGAAGTCAATGGGGTTTGGTGAGGTATTTGGCCTAATGGACCCAGTGGCATGATTGTCCAATCCCCATAGGATTGCATTGATGAGTAATTGGAATGGATTGAGATTGGGAGAACATCCTACACTTAGTAGGTTTGGTCATGGCCAAAAGAGGTTTGGTAATTACCTAAATGCATATGATATGAGGTTAATTTGGGCTTTTTAGTACAAGGAGGGACAACGGGGGCCTAAAACTGAAGTCAATGGGGTTTGGTGAGGTATTGGGCCTAATGGACCAAGTGGCATGATTGACCAATCCCCATAAGATTACTTTGATGAGTAATGGGAATGGATTGTGATTGGGAGAACATCCTCCACTTAGTAGGTTTAGTAATGCCCAAAATATGTTTGGTAATTACCTAAAAGCATATGATATGGGATTAATTTGGGATTTTTTGTACAAGGAGGGACAATGGGGGCCCAAAACTGAAGTCAATGGGGTTTGGTGAGGTATTGGACCTAATGGACCCAGTGGCATGATTGACCAATCCCGATAAGATTGCTTTGATGAGTAATGGGAATGGATTGTGATTGGGAGAACATCCTCCACTTAGTAGGTTTAGTAATGCCCAAAATATGTTTGGTAATTACCTAAAAGCATATGATATGGGATTAATTTGGGCTTTTTTGTACGAGGGACAATGGGGGCCCAAAACTGAAGTCAATGGGGTTTGGTGAGGTATTGGGCCTAATGGACCCAGTGGCATGATGGTCCAATCCCCATAGGATTGCTTTGATGAGTAATGGGAATGGATTGTGATTGGGAGAACGTCCTCCACTTAGTAGGTTTTGTCATGGCCAAAACATGTTTGGTAATTACCTAAAAGCATATGATATGAGGTTAATTTGGGCTTTTTAGTACAAGGAGGGACAATGGGGGCCCAAAACTGAAGTCAATAGGGCTTGGTGAGGTATTGGGCCAAATGAGCCCAGTGGCATGATTGTCCAATCCCCATAGGATTGCTTTGATGAGTAATGGGATTGGATTGTGCGTGATTGGGAGAACATCCCTCACTTAGTAGGTTTGGTCATGGCCAAACATATGTTTGGTAATTACCTAAAAGAATATGATATGGGGTTAATTTGGGGTTTTTAGTACAAGGAGGGACAATGGTGGCCCAAAATTGAAGTCAATGGGGTTTGGTGAAGTATTGGGCCAAATGGACCCAGTGGCATGATGGTCCAATCCCCATAGGATTGCTTTGATGAGTTAGGGGAATGGATTGTGATTGGGAGAACATCCTCCACTTAGTAGGTTTGGTCATGGCCAAAACATGTTTGGTAATTACCTAAAAGCATATGATATGGGGTTATTTTGGGCTTTTTTGTACAAGGAGGGACAATGGAGGCCCAAAATTGAAGTCAATGGGGTTTGGTGAGGTATTTGGCCTAATGGACCCAGTGGCATGATTGTCCATTCCCCATATTTGATGAGTAATGGGAATGGATTGTGATTGGGAGAACATCCTCCACTTAGTAGGTTTGGTCATGGCCAAAACATGTTTGGTAATTACCTTAAAGCATTTGATATGGGGATAATTTGTGCTTTTTAGTACAACGAGGAACAATGGGGGCCCAAACCGAAATCAATGAGGTTTGGTGAGGTATTGGGCCTAATGGACCCAGTGGCATGATGGTCCAATCCCCATAGGATTGCTTTGATGAGTAATGGGAATGGATTGTGATTAGGAGAACATACTCCACTTACTAGGTTTGGTCATGGCCAAAACATGTTTGGTAATTACCTAAAAGCATATGATATGGGGTTATTTTGGGCTTTTTAGTACAAGGAGGGACAATAGGGGCCCAAAACTGAAGTCAATGGGGTTTGGTGAGGTATGGGGCCTAATGGACCCAGTGGCATGATTATCCAATCCCCATAGGATTGCATTGATTAGTAATGGGAATGGATTGTGATTGGGAGAACATCCTCCAATTAGTAGGTTTGGTCATGGCCAAAACATGTTTGGTAATTACCTAAAAGCATATGATATGGGGATAATTTGTGCTTTTTAGTACAAGGAGGGACAATGGGGTCCGAAACTGAAGTCAATGGGGTTTGGTGAGGTTTTTGGCCTAATAGACCCAGTGGCATGATTGTCCAATCCCCATAGGATTGCGTTGATGAGTAATGGGAATGGATTGTGATTGGGAGAACATCCTCCACTTAGTAGGTTTGGTCATGGCCAAAACCTGTTTGGTAATTACCTAAAAGCATATGATATGGGGTTAATTTGGGCTTTTTGTACAAGGAGGGGCAATGGGGGCCCAAAACTGAAGTCAACGGGGTTTGGTGAGGTATTGGGCCTAATGGACCTAGTGGCATGATTGTCCAATCCCCATAGGATTGCTTTGATGAGTAATGGGAATGGATTGTGCGTGATTGGGAGAACATCCTCCACTTAGTAGGTTTGGTCATGGCCAAAATCGGTTTGGTAATTACCTAAAAGCATATGATATGGGGTTAATTTGGGCTTTTTTGTACAATAACACTAGTGGAAAAAAGCCCATCTGATGCGGTAAAAAACGGGCTTACTGCTGCGGTTTTGGGCCGCATCAGGTGGGCTCGCAGTCGATGTCAATCATTTACTGATCCGGTCCTAAACCGGATCAGTAAATGATTTTCCTAAGAAACCGGATCAGAAAATTGCCTTGGCGCCATCTTGGTGTATGCAAAGCACACAATCTGATCCGGTTATTTAAAAAAAACCGGATCAGATTGTTATATATATATTTAAATATTATATATATATATTTATATATATATATATAATATTTATATATATTATTATATTTATATGAAGCTTATATTTAAACCTGTTATAATTGGCAAAAAGTATCACGCACGCGTCGTGTACAAGTCAAAATGATATTATATATATAATATTTTGAGAATTATAAATGTACTACAAATAAAGTTGAAATAAGTACTAAAATCAAAAATAAATATTTGGACCTATATAAGTAGCTAGTAACATAATAAGAACATAAAAACTCAAAGCCGCGACATCATCTTCACATGCAAAAGTCGGTAAGGTAGCGTGCTAGCAAATCCCGAACCTCGTCTAACTCGGCCGTGGTGAAACAACCATCCCTTGGTTTGCCATCGAGGAATACCTTATAAAACAAACATAAGGAAATAAAAATATATGACTTTAGTTGACTCTAAAGAGATTGAGGAAATAATATAATGTAAGAAATTAAGGAAATCGAGCTTAAAATGTAAACATTGGCAAAAAATGACAATCATTTACCCATAATGGGTTTTAGAGCATGTGAGTGGACTTTTGTTGACTTTAAACTTACATATATACTTATTAGAACTATATATGAGCTTAAAATGAGAGTAAGTGCGGGAGATTAATTAAGGAAAGTTGAGCTAAGAAGGCCAAAATCGGGCCAAAATGACAATCATTTACCCAAAATGGGTTTCAAAAGCATATGAGTGGAATTTACTTGAATCTAATGGTTATAAATGTTGTTATTAGAACTATACATGTCCTAACATGTGGCTACAAGTAAGAAAATAAGAAAAATGAGCTTAAAAGGCCAAAATCGTCCCATACTTGGCATTCATTTACCCAAAATGAGTTTCAAAGCATGTGAATGGATTTTACTTAACTCTTATGGTTGTATATGTTGTTATTAGAACTATACATGTCCTAACATGTGGCTAAATGTAAGGAAATAAGCAAAATGAGCTTAAAAGGCTAAATGTAAGGAAATAAGCATGAAAAATTATTTTTGCTTGACTCTAATGGTTATATATGTTGCTATTAGAACTATATATGTCCTAAAATGTGGCTAAATGTAAGAAAATAAGTACAATGAACTTGAAAGGCCAAAATAGGCTCGAAATGGCATTCATTTACCCAAAATGGGTTTCAAAGCATGTGAATGTAGTTTACTTGACTCTAATAGTTCTATATGTACTTGTTATAAGTATATATGACCTAAAATGTGGCTAAATGCGGGAAAGTTAAAAAAAAATTGAGCTTACGAGGCCAAAATTGGCCGTATATTGAGCTACTTATTATTTATGTATAATAATACCTTCTCAAGATCCCCGACTTTCTTGCAACTTGAAAATATATCGAACATGAACCTCAACACATAGTAGCCACATTCGGTTCCCCCGGGTTGTTGAGCACACTAATTATAAAATTACATAAAAAAAAATCATGTAAGAAACGTATATGTTTGTTTTTTATAAAAGAAAGAAGTAGCTTAAGTAATATCTATTGCCTTCATTGCTTTCCACTTAGGAACTCTGTCCTGTTCTCTCAACTTTCTTCATACAACCGTAGTTATGTTAATTTCGGGTGAGAAGTGGGCAAAGGATGAAATTAGTGAAACATGTTATGCAAATAAGCATTTTAAGTAACAAAAATACCTATTTATGCATGATTTGAGGAGTAAGGATCGTGGTGGATCTTGAGCCGAGTAATCAAACCGATATACTTTGTGTTGTTTGAAGGACAAATCACAAGGAGCGACCAATGGAGACTAAAATCCCAAAAAAGCTAAGTTAAGAATCTATCATGTGAGTACTTGTATTATATAATAATAAAGTGACAAAAATGGATACAAAGTTAAGAACTATACTCTTCAAAACAAGGGGCAAATATGAACTTATGTTGTGCACGTTTAGCTGTTTTGAGACATAGCCAAATATACTCCTTAACCTCACTTGTGTTTTGCAAACAATTGTCAGCTCGAACAAAATTTGGACATAACCACCCAAACTGATCGCGTCCACGAGGATCATCTTGGAGTAATCTTCAAAGCACAACCACGTACATAACATATATATATTATTAGATATTGCAAAGAAAGTTCATATATTTGATAAGTACAACTATTATACCGATGAAGGTTTGAATCAAGGAAACATTCAACATCTCTCCGCAAAGGAACTCCTTCACATCAACCTTAGACACCCATGTCGATGTTTCCTCGTGGTAGTTGAATTCCGTGGTACCCAACTTCACCTCCACGAGTGTATCATCCTAGGCATATCACGCACATTTGCATGTAGCCATAAGCATGACTTAGTGAGACACCGAAGCGTTGGTTTCTCAATCCAAGTATATGTAGACGGGTTTAGTTCGCAACTTAAACCTTTGGAGTCTTGCGTTCCTTTACCCGAAATGGCCTTCTTTGGCTTGCTTGTACCCTCCTTCTCCTTCGCCTTTTCCAGAGGAGGTGAGTCCGCCTTGCTTTCCTTGGGCTTGCTTTCCTTGGGCTTGCTTATTCTCTCCAAAACCTATTAATTCAAATGGAAAAACATTCAACTTAGTTAGTTTATATTTAATAGGTATGAAATATATCAATATGAATATGGATTTTAGTTTCTCATTTTACCTCGTCTCGAAAACCTCACCCATGCCGATGGCCACAACACATAACCACCACGAGCGTCGATCAAGACATTTATATCAACCGACGGTTTAGGCAACGGAAGAGCAAAGTCTTCGTAACCGAGGAGTGATGGTGACTATACTAACCGCCTGAGTGCTCATTGTCCACACACTCGTGATGGACTATTGGTCGCTTACTTCGTGGTTGTGCATTTCCTTCACCACCACAATCAAACCCTCATCTTTTACATCTAGTAAAAGCGGCAAGGCGTTTCTTCCTTCCAAAAGTAAATGGATTGAGGTTAGTTTATATTACTTAGTTTTAAAAATTATAAGAAGGATAGTAGTTACCTCTAGCTCAAGTATAGATGGTGCTGATTTTTGTGTGTTAGGATGGCTAGCATTTCGACCATAAAGTCGGGTGTTGAAGGCGGCGAGGAAAACTATCTACAACATGATGGAAAAGGACAAGGAAACCTAGAAATTGAAGGAAGACTTCGAGAAATGATTAAATAATCTAATTAGATTAAACCTATTATTATCTCGAGTAATTCGAAAAACCTTGAAATTAGGAGAAAAAGAAAAAAGGCGTTTGGAGGTTGAAGAAAGCAGCGGATTGAGTGAGGTCGAAGCCTTGTGATTGCGGTGAAGGATTAAGCAAGGGACGGAGGGGGGGAAGGCGTCTTGTGATTTCGGTGAGACAACGGGAATCGAGGCAGCGGGGGAGCAGGGACGGAGGGAGCACAAGGAGCCAAAGGAGGGAGGGAGGGACGACGGGGAGGGAAGGGCGGGCGAGGGACAACGACGGAGGTGTTTAGTGTGAAGGTTTCAATTGAGAGGGAAATAATGAAGAATTGATAGAGTGGGGGGCATTTGATTTTAAATTATTTTTTACAAATGCTCGGGTTGATTAGTCAACCGGAGCATTTGATAAATGTTTTCCACTAGTGTAGCTTTGTCCTCCAAAGGACGATCCAAAGGACGTATCGCCGGTATACCAAACTGTGAAAGGACCGCGTTGACACTTTCCGTGATTTTAGCCGTCACTTTCTCGGTAATTTCCTCCGTAAGCTTCTCCCGTATAACTTGTGACATAGATTCGTTAGAGCGTGATCTTCTACCCACGGAGGAATCTTTAGCATAGGCTTTTTTCACACCGAGACGAATACCACCAAAACCCCTCAAACGTCCATTGTGGTCCTTTCCAAAAGTCTCGTAAAGAGCATCTTTGTTGCCTTCGGGAGTGAACTCGCCGCTAACCTCTTTTTGCTTGATCCCCATCTACATAGATTATAGAAGTAGTAAGTATAAAAAAATTACAAATTAACAAGGGGGGTTGTGCAATAGGGGGGATTGTGCGGGGAGGGGGGCAAGCAGGTCGGGGGAGGGGGGTCGCAGGGGGAGGGGGCAGCGGGGGAGGTGGGGCTCTGCAGGGGAGGCGTAGAGGGGGGGGGGCCAGCAGGGAGGGGGCAAGAGGGGGGGGGGGTCAAGGGGAGGGGGCAAGGCAGGGGAGGGGGCCAACAGGGGAGGGAGGCAAGCAGGGAGGGGGGGCAAGGGGGGAAGGGGGCGGCAGCAGGGGGTCTGCAGGGGAGGGGGGTCGGGGGGGGGGGCAGCAGGGGGGGAGGGGGCTCTGCAGGGGGCGAAGGGGAGGGGGACCAGGGGGAGGGGGAGCAAGAGGGGGGGGGCTAGCGGGGAGGGGGACCAAGCGGGGGGGGGCAAGCAGGGGAGGGGGGGTCGGGGGAGGGGGGCAGCGGGGGAGGGGGCCAGCGGGGGGGGAGGCAGGGGAGGGGGCGTGAGGGGGAAGGGGGCGGCGCAGGGGGTCCGGGGGAGGGGGCGGCAGGGGGAAGGGGCCTGCAGGGGGCGAGGGGAGGGGGCCAAGGGGAGGGGGCCAAACAGGGAGGGAGGCAAGCGGGGAGGGGGCGTAGGGGGGGAGGGGGCGGCGGGGGGGAAGGGGGGGTCGGGGGGGGGCGGGGGAGGGGGGACCAGAAGGGAGGGGAGCAAAGAGGGAGGGGGGGGCAGTAGGGGAGGGGGGCCGGCAGGGAGGGGGCCAGTAGGGGAGGGAGAGGCGAGGGGGGGGGGGGGAGGGGGGAAGGGGGTCTGCAGGTGGGGGCAAGCAGGGGGAAGGGGGTCGGGGGACCCGGCAAAGCGGGGTGGGGGTCCGCGGGGAGGCGGCAAGGGGATGGGGTTCGGTAGCAAGGGGACGGCAAGAAGGGGGAAAAACATGTGAATTCAATTACTTACAACGTCATTTGCTATCTTCAAGGTCCCCGTATCTGAAATGGTCATTTAATTATTTGAATCACGCCCATGCATGGAGCACCACCAATCAGCGACACGGTCAACTTTGACAGATGGGGCATTGGAGGTAGAAGATGTCGTTGTTGATGCATCGATAGAAGGGTAAAATTTATCGTCAATCCACACCTGTCTCGCCCTCGCATAAGTGTAGGAACCCATATGATGGTAGTGGTTCCTCTGTTTTGAACTGTGTGCATGTTTCTCACGCTTAGCCTATATAATCACATGGTTAGTTTGAAAACACATCTAATTGTATTAAAAGTAAATATACAAAGTCGAATATGCGATAAATAGCACAATACTTACCACCATCTCCGACGTAGTATTTTGGGCAACAAATGCCTCCCAATCCTCTCGTTTTATATGGCCCCAAATCTCATAAGGCATGTTATCCGGTTGTCGTGGCTCTTCCTCTCCCCCGTCATTTTCTGTTTCCATAGTCTCACTTTGCTTTGATTTGACAATTTTCCTCCTCTTTACATTCTTCTTTTCATTCCTCTTTCTCCGTTTTGTGATCCACCCACTAACTAGTTTGCTTTTGAAAGCTCTAAATCTTTCGGCCACCGCGGATAGGAACAACGCCTTTTTGGTGTCATTAGGAGTAATATGGAACAAATTCTATAGAAAAAAGAAACCAACAAATAGTTATTTCCATATAGATATATATCAATGAAAATATGTTGTTATTCGAGATATATATGTCCTAACATGTGGCTAAATGCAAGAAACTAAGTACTTTGAACATGAAAAGCAAAAACCGACCCGAAAATGCCTTCATTTACTCAAAATGGGTTTCAAAGCATAAGAAGTGATTTTTCTTGGCTCTAATGGTTGTATATGTTGTTATTACAACTATATATGTCCTAACATGTGGCTAAATGCGAGAAACTAAGTACATTGAACATGAAAAGCATCATCGGCCCGAATTGGCCTTCATTTACCCAAAATCGGTTTCATCTACCCAAAATGGGTTTGAAAGCATAAGAAGTGATTTTACTTAACTCTAATAGTTGTATATATTGTTATTACAACTATATATGTCCTAACATGTGGCTAAATGCGAGAAACTAAGTACTTTGAACATGAAAAGCAAAAACCGACCCGAAATAGCCTTCCTTTACCCAAAATGGGTTTCAAAGCATAAGAAGTGATTTTTCTTGGCTCTAATGGTTGTATATGTTGTTATTACAACTATATATGTCCTAACATGTGGCTAAATGCGAGAAACTAAGTACTTTGAACATGAAAAGCAAAAACCGACCCGAAATAGCCTTCATTTACCCAAAATGGGTTTCAAAGCATAAGAAGAGATTTTTCTTGGCTCTAATGGTTGTATATGTTGTTATTACAACTATATATGTCCTAACATGTGGCTAAATGCGATAAACTAATTACATTGAACATGAAAAGCAAAATCGGCCCGAAATGGCCGTCATTTACCCAAAATCGGTTTCATCTACCCAAAATGGGTTTGAAAGCATAAGAAGTGATTTTACTTAACTCTAATGGTTGTATATGTTGTTATTACAACTATATATGTCCTAATATGTGGCTAAATGTGAGAAAGTAAGTACTTTGAACATGAAAAGCAAAAACCGACCCGAAATAGCCTTCATTTTCCCAAAATGGGTTTGAAAGCATAAGAAGTGATTTTTCTTGGCTCTAATGGTTGTATATGTTGTTATTAGAACTATATATGTCCTAACATGTGGCTAAATGCGAGAAACTAAGTACTTTGAACATGAAAAGCAAAAACCGACCCGAAATAGCCTTCATTTACCCAAAATGGGTTTCAAAGCATAAGAAGTGATTTTTATTGGCTCTAATGGTTGTATATGTTGTTATTACAACTATATATGTCCTAACATGTGGCTAAATGCGAGAAACTAATTACATTGAACATGAAAAGCAAAATCGACCCGAAATGGCCTTCATTTACCCAAAATCGATTTCATCTACCCAAAATGGGTTTGAAAGCATAAGAAGTGATTTTACTTAACTCTAATGGTTGTATATGTTGTTATTACAACTATATATGTCCTAATATGTGGCTAAATGCGAGAAAGTAAGTACTTTGAACATGAAAAGCAAAAACCGACCCAAAATAGCCTTCATTTACCCAAAATTTGTTTCAAAGCATAAGAAGTGATTTTTCTTGGCTCTAATGGTTGTATATGTTGTTATTACAACTATATATGTCCTAACATGTGGCTAAATGCGAGAAACTAAGTACATTGAACATGAAAAGCATAATCGGCCCGAAATGGCCTTCATTTACCCAAAATCGGTTTCATCTACCCAAAATGGGTTTGAAAGCATAAGAAGTGATTTTACTTAACTCTAATAGTTTTATATATTGTTATTACAACTATATATGTCCTAACATGTGGCTAAATGCGAGAAACTAAGTACTTTGAACATGAAAAGCAAAAACCGACCCGAAATAGCCTTCATTTACCCAAAATGGGTTTCAAAGCATAAGAAGTGATTTTTCTTGGCTCTAATGGTTGTATATGTTGTTATTACAACTATATATGTCCTAACATGTGGCTAAATGCGAGAAACTAAGTACTTTGAACATGAAAAGCAAAAACCGACCCGAAATAGCCTTCATTTACCCAAAATGGGTTTCAAAGCATAAGAAGTGATTTTTCTTGGCTCTAATGGTTGTATATGTTGTTATTACAACTATATATGTCCTAACATGTGGCTAAATGCGAGAAACTAAGTACATTGAACGTGAAAAGCATAATCCGCCCGAAATGGCCTTCATTTACCCAAAATCGGTTTCATCTACCCAAAATGGGTTTGAAAGCATAAGAAGTGATTTTACTCAACTCTAATAGTTGTATATATTGTTATTACAACTATATATGTCCTAACATGTGGCTAAATGCGAGAAACTAAGTACTTTGAACATGAAAAGCAAAAACCGACCCGAAATAGCCTTCATTTACCCAAAATGGGTTTCAAAGCATAAGAAGTGATTTTTCTTGGCTCTAATGGTTGTATATGTTGTTATTACAACTATATATGTCCTAATATGTGGCTAAATGCGAGAAAGTAAGTACTTTGAACATGAAAAGCAAAAACCAGGCCGAAATAGCCTTCATTTACCCAAAATGGGTTTCAAAGCATAAGAAGTGATATTTCTTGGCTCTAATGGTTGAGAAACTAAGTATGGATATTTCATTTAACCAAAATCGGTTTCATCTACCCAAAATGCGATAAACTAAACTAATTTAGTTGAAAAATAAACTTACACAAGTGTCTTCCCATAATGATTTCTTCATTCCCTCGGGCACATCTTTCCATTTGACCAAAATGTTGAGTTTGCGCATACAAAACCCAATATGCTGCCCATACTTTGCACGCCACTTACCACACGGTTGACCCAAATCATCATACTCGTGGGTCATATGGATATTTCGTCGACATTCAAACCCTTAGTCGCACCCCCTTCCTTTCCGTT
Source organism: Beta corolliflora (assembly GCA_947648045.1). Lineage (NCBI taxonomy): Eukaryota > Viridiplantae > Streptophyta > Magnoliopsida > Caryophyllales > Amaranthaceae > Beta > Beta corolliflora. The sequence goes on from CANSZD010003595.1 coordinate 21,374, forward strand.
TCTTTGTTGCAACGATGCTTGGAGTTTTGGTGGTCCTATGCAATTCTTTCCCCGCATTATTGTGTGGCACAACGATGGATGAAATAAATGGATAATCTTCCCTAGCATTGTCGTCAATAGGGGGAGCATTATCGGCTAGCACCTCATTTATCTCCACCAAGCGAATTTCCCTTTCACGCAAGCGCTTCTCCTCATCATCCGCTATGTCTTCGGATCACCTTTATCCTCCTCCTTGTCCGCATTATACTCATCATCATCATCCAATGACTTATCATAATCATCATCGGTTCCTTCCTCCAGAATCACATCATCTCGGTCCATGTTTGAAAGTCCTGAAATAATGTAAAAAAATTAATTAGAGACGCGCAAGAGTTAACAAAAAAACAATGGTATCAAACAAACAAAAAAAATTTATCCTCCTCCCTGTTGCCCCCCTTTCGCTCCCCCACCCCTTCGCCCCTCGCTCCCCCCGACCCGCCCCCCACCCCGTTGCCCCCCCACCCCCGCCCTGCCCCCGCCCCCCCACCCCCGCCGCCCCTCGCCCCCCCACCCTCCGCCGCCCGCTCCCCCCCCCCCCCCCCCCCCCCCGCCCCCCCGCCCTGCCCCCCCCCTTCGCCCCCCCTCCCCACCCCCCCCCCCCCTGCTCCCCCCACCCCGCTCGCCCCCCGCTCCCCCCACCCCCGTCGCCCCCCCGCTCCCCCCCCCGTCGCCCCCCCGCTCCCCAGCCCCCGCCGCCCCCACCCCCTCGCCCCCTGCTCCCCCGCCTGCTCCCCCACCCTGCTGCCCCCACCCCCTGCTACCCCCCAACCCCTCGCTACCCCCGACCTCGTCGCCCCCACCCCTCGCTCCCCCCGGCTGCTTGCCCCCCCCCCGCAACCCCCCGCCCAACCCCGTCGCCCCCACCCCCGCTACCCCCCCAACCTCCGCCCCCCTTACCGCTCCCCCACCCCTCCCCCCCTGCTCCCCCCCCCTCCTCCCCCCTGCTCCCCCAACCCTGCTGCTACCCCCGGCCTGCCGCCCACCCCCTCTTGCTGGCCCCCGTGCAAACCTCCCACCCGCACAAGCCATAATTCGATCGGAAATATCTTCAAAATCATGCGACCCAACTTTAAGTGACTCTAATGGTGATACATATACAATTAAGAACTATACATACCTAAAATGAGGTTAAAAGCGATAAATTAAAGAAATTGAGCTCGAAAAGCCGAAATCGTCCGGAAATGACATTCACTTACCCAAAATTACAGTGAGCGAGTTGTTGATTGTAATACAATATATATACAATAAGAACTATACATGACTAAAATGAGGCAAGGATAAATTAAAGAAATTGAGCTCGAAAAGCCGAAATCAGCCCAAAATGACATTCACTTACCCAAAATGGGTTTCAAAACATGTGAAGCGAGTTTAGTTGATTGTAATACATATATATATACCAATAAGAACTATACATGACTTAAAATGAGGCTAAAAGCGATAAATTAAAGAAATTGAGCTCGAAAAGCCGAAATCGGTCCGAAATGACATTCACTTACCCAAAATGGGTTTAAAGACATGTGAAGCGAGTTTAGTTGATTGTAATACATATATATATACCAATAAGAACTATACATGACTTAAAATGAGGCTAAAAGCGATAAATTAAAGAAATTGAGCTCGAAAAGCCGAAATCGGTCCGAAATGACATTTACTTACCCAAAATGGGTTTCAAAACATGTGAAGCGAGTTTAGTTGATTGTAATACATATATATATACCAATAAGAACTATACATGACTTAAAATGAGGCTAAAAGCGATAAATTAAAGAAATTGAGCTCGAAAAGCCGAAATCAGCCCAAAATGACATTCACTTACCCAAAATGGGTTTCAAAACATGTGAAGCGAGTTTAGTTGATTGTAATACATATATACATACCAAATTAAACTATTCATGACATTACAAACGATAAAAAGTGAGAAATTCAGTCAAATGACCTTGAAAAGCCGAAAGCCGGAATTTGAACTTGAGAAGTCGAGCCTTTTGTTTACTTTTGCCACCTTCCTATGAAGTTTCAACCATTATCCCTTCTTCGTGATCTGCACGCATGTAATTTGTCGCTAACTCGACATCAGTGACATCGGACTTGGGAATGGTGAAAGGCGGGGTGTCTTCAAACGCATCATACTCCTCCTCATCCTCAACATCACCAACTCCAAGTATACTTCTTTTTCCAGGGACAACAATTGACCACTTTTTATCAGAAGGGTCAGTTACGTAGAATACTTGCTTAACTTGTGATGCAAGCACGAATGGCTCTTCACTATAACGCAACCGACCCAAGTCTACAAGAGTAAATCCACAAGGGTCATCTTTTCTTATGTAGCGCCGGTTATAATCAACCCACTTGCATCAAAATAAGCAGACCGTGAAACCAGAGTAGTCAAGCTCCCATATATCTTGAACCCGCCCATAGTATAACAATTTAGCATCAATAGGAGACTTGTCTTTCGCACTTGCATACTGTGTAGATGATGCCTCTACTGAAATGCCACTATTCTGCAGAGATCTCGACTTTTGATCTTGACGATCTGTCCAAAATGTAAATCCGTTAACATCATAACCCTCATAGGAGTGCACGACTTCTCGAGGACCAAATGCTAGCCACTTCGAGTTTCGTAAACATTGGAATCTACTTCACGCATTATGTGGTTATGGAACCAATCAATAAACGTCTTATTATGCAACTGCATCAATGCTCTAGTCCCTTTACCTGGATTCTGATTGCGTAACTCCTCCATATGCTCATCCAAGTAAGGATGGACCTGTACCATATGCTGCAATACAAATAAGTGTGCTTGTATGCACCTTTCAACAGGAGGTACGATCATTTTGGAGCCAAGTGTACCTTTACCCTCGAGTCTGCCCTCGTGTCGAGATGTAGGAACTCCAATAGGATCAACATTAGGTAAGAACTCAGCCACAAAATTACTGACCTCTTCACTCACAATCCCCTGAATTATACTTCCTTCTGGTTGAGCGGGATTCCTTACCTTATCTTTCAAAGAGCCCATATGTCTCTCAAAGGGATAGCATCACCTCAAAAATGCCGGACCACATAGCTTAATTTCTCGAACGAGATGTACAACCAAATGGACCATAATGTCGAAGAAAGCAGGTGGGAAATACATCTCAAACTTGCACAAAGTCTCTATCACACCAGCCTGGAGAGCATCAAGCTTCGACGGTTGTAACTTTTTGCTACATATAGTATTGAAAAACGAACATAGCTCTATTATGGTGTGTCTCACGTGTTTCGGCAATATCCCTCGAATTGCAATCGGTATGAATACTTGCATCATTACATGACAATCGTGAGACTTCATACTCGATAATTTCAACTCACCGTCTAAGGTAACAAATCTTTTCATGTTCGATGAGTACCCTGATGGAACCTTAATGCCGTACAAAGACTCGCAAAAAAGTCGCTTCTCAGCTCTAGATAGAGTGTAGCAAGCCGGAGGCAAATAGTTCCTATCATCATCCTTCACCATTTTCTTTCCTTTTCCTTCAATTCCTGCAGGCGACCCGTCTTCTTTTCCCTTATCTTTTCCCTTTTCTTTTCCTTTACTTGGCACTTTTTCTTTTTTCTTTCTTTTCTTAGTGTCCCTCTTTTGAGCCCATAACTCTGGTCGAAGTCCCTCACTTTCCAGATACAGTCGCACCCCTTTGCTATCCTTTTTCTTATGTGGAATATTCATAAGTGTCCCCAGAATGGCGTCACATACATTTTTCTCTATGTGCATGACGTCGAGACAATGTCTAACCTCTAGATCTCTCCAATATGGAAGTTTCCCACGGAATAGACTCTTTTTTCCAAAGTCCCTTATCACCAACACTCGCTCCTTTGCCGAATATCGTTTCAATACCCTTGACTTGATCATAAACCTCGGTACCCGGTCCAATGGTCTACGAGCAACCCCTTCCTCAACTGTTCCATCGAATGCCTTCTTCTTATTACGATAAGGATGGTCGCGTCGAAGGAACCTTCGGTGCGCATATAAACATCTTTGTGACAAGTACTAATGTATTTAGATGATGTGTCGTCCACGCAAATCGGGCATGCTTTCTTCCCTTTGTTCTTGTACCCGGGATAAGTTCCCATAAGCGGGATAGTCATTAAGAGTGAATAAAAGCATGGCACGCAATGTGAATACCTCATCGGCATGTGCGTCATACACGAAACCCCTTCATCCCACATTTTTCTCAAATCATCAACAAGTGGTCGGAGGTAGACATCTATGTCATTTCAGTCAATTTCGGCCCCGAAATAAGAATCGACAACATGATGTATTTGCGTTTCATGCACAACCAAGGAGGCAAGTTGTATATAACTAGAAGAACCTAGGCCATGTACTATTTTGAGAACTAAGAGTGCCAAATGGGTTCATCCCATCCGTGCATAGGCCAAGCCTCAAATTTTCGGCCTCGGCACCAAAGGGCTTATGCACCCGATCGATACCTTTCCACTCGGGAGAATCGCTAGGATGTTTGATAAAACCGTCCTTCTTCCTTCGTTCGCATGCCACCTCAAGTTCTTAGCATCTTTTTTAATTGAAAACATGCGCTTGAATCGTGGTATAATCGGAAGATACCACATCACCTTTGCTGGAGGCCTCTTCTTATCACTAACCCCTGCGCGCCTGTAACGCGACTTCCCACATCGAGGACACTCATCCATATTTTCATATTCATTTCGATATAGCACACAATCGTTTGGACAAGCATGTATCCTTTGGTACTCTAAACCGAAGGGACACATCAGTTTCTTAGCATAGTAGTTCGACTTCGGTAGTTCATGGTCGTCCGGCAACATATCACCAAAGGCTTGCAACAAGGAAGTGAAACAAGAGTCACTTATACCGGCTTTCGTCTTGATATTATAGAGTGTTATCACGGCCGTCAGCTTCGTGTACCTCGTACAACCGGGATACAACGGAATCCGAGATGCCTCGGTCATGCACTCAAAAACACGAGGCCGTTTGCCAGCATAATCATCCACCTCCTCCATCATCTCCTCTATATAGTCCCCTTCATCATCATCATCCTCTACTTCATGATCCTCATATTCGTCCTCGATGTTCTTGTCATTCTCAATGACATCAAACTCACCTCCTTCACGCACATCATTAACAATGGCATTCCCACCATCATATATACCCTCCTCACCGTGCCAAACCCATACATGGTAGTCTTGCCTAAACCCGCGACGAAAGATATGCTCCCTAAGCGACCCAATGCTACTAACCATGCCCACATTACAACAATCAACACAAGGACAATAAAACCCCTCGGTTCTCGTTGCACCGATGACTTAATGCAAAGCATCACAAAATTCATAGACCCCATCCACGAATTCACACGTGTCGCGACTACCGTACATCCATGCACGATTCATTTCAATCAGACCTCTAATTAAACACAACCAACAAGTACCTCATGTCAATGACGAACTTCATTACATGATTAGAGTTTATGAACCATATATATTTAATGAAATTAGGCATGCTTTCCAAGGGTCCTTATCACTCCAACCTAACCCGTCCTTAGATGTCTAATCTCACTAGTGAATGTATGCCTTCTTTTCGATTCTACGGAAAATCCGAAGGCATTTCCCTACGGTTCTCCAAGTACACGATGTAGATATATAGTTACTTATATCTACATATGTACCCAAAGAACAAAAGTAGGGAAACGACGAGCCAAGATTTTCCTCTAGAATCGAAATAAAGGCATACATTCACCACCTAAGTGAGATTAAACATCTAAGAACAGTCCCAAACCGGGGACTATTCAAGACTTACTCCTAATGAGTAAGTCTCGAACGGGTATCTAGGCATATGATATGATGATGCATACATAGGTTTTTAAACAACAAAACATTTTACATCTAATCTCAATTCAACGAAAAATATATACATTTTTTCACGTATAAACCAATTTACTATATATGAAAGCAAGAAAGTTGAATATGAATGATAACATACCAATATCAAGGTTGTAAATAGGAAAATCGAACTCAACACTCCGTCACTATAGCTAGCTTCAATCAACAACAAAGTGAAAGTTAACATTAGTATAAATTAGCAAATCAAACAAAACAAAACAAAACAAAACAAAACAAAACTAAACCAAACCAAACTAAACTAAACAAAACTAAACTAAACAAAACTAATTAAATACAACAACAACACAACAACCACTACAACAACCACTACAACAACCACAACAACAACAAGCAACAACACCCCACCAAAGCCCTAGTTTTTTAACCTAAAAAGCACACTAACTACTTAAACTAAAATCAAATTAACTCAAATCAATCAACTTTGAACCACCCTTTAACTATTATACAACCTAATTTCACTAACAATTATTCATAAAACTACAATGAATTATAAACTTGAAGTTTCAAATATGAGATTAAAATAAAAGTTATGAACTTTTAGTTACCTAGGAAGAGGTGGAGGAGGAATGTAGTTGTTTAGGGTGGGGTAGAGGACGAATGTAGTTGTTTAGGAGGAGGAAGGTGGAGGTACGCAAGCTAGGGCAGTGGTGCACAACCTAGGGCGTCCAGCTTCGGGTGGAAATGAGCTAGACGAATGGTGGAAGCTTCGGGAGGAGTGGAATCAGGTGGTGGCGGCGGTTTGGTGGCGCGGAATCAGGTGGTGAAGGTGGAGGATTGAACTCGCTGAAGGAAGGAGGAGAACTGAAAATGGGTGGGAGCTGAAATTGTGTGAATTAGCGAGGGAAAAAAACACGGGAGTTTGGGCGGAAAAAAAAAACCAGAAAATCTGATGCGGTCTTTAGAACCGGATCAGATTTGTAAAAACCGCAACAGATTATAGAATCTGATCCGGTTCTATAAAAGACCGCATCAGATTCTTTGCCTAGACTTCCCTCCCATTTTTTCATTGATTTTCGGATGCGGTTTTTTGTTACTAAGTGTCAGATAAGGTTTTTTCCACTAGTGTAAGGGACAATGGGGGCCCAAAACTGAAGTCAATGGGGTTTGGTGAGGTATTAGGCCTAATTGACCCAGTGGCATGATTGTCCAATCCCCATAGGATTGCTTTGATGAGTAATGGGAATGGATTGTGATTGGGAGAACATCCTCCACTTAGTAGGTTTGGCCATGGCCAAAACATGTTTGGTAATTACCTAAAAGCATATGATATGGGGTTAATTTGGGCTTTTTAGTACAAGGAGGGACAATGAGGGCCCAAAACTGAAGTCAATGGGGTTTGGTGAGGTATTGGGCCTAATGGATCCAGTGGCATGATTGTCCAATCCCCATAGGATTGCTTTGATGAGTAATAGGAATGGATTGTGATTGGGAGAACATCCTCCACTTAGTAGGTTTGGTCATGGCCAAAACATGTTTGATAATTACCTAAAAGCATATGATATGGGGTTAATTTGGGCTTTTTAGTACAAGGAGGGACAATGGGGGCCCAAAACTAAAGTCAACGGGGTTTGGTGAGGTATTAGGCCTAATGGACACAGTGGCATGATTGTCCAATCCCCATAGGATTGCATTGATGAGTAATTGGAATGGATTGTGATTGGGAGAACATCCTACACTTAGTAGGTTTGGTCATGGTCAAAACATGTTTGGTAATTACCTAAATGCATATGATATGAGGTTAATTTGGGCTTTTTAGTACAAGAAGGGACAACGGGGGCCCAAAACTGAAGTCAATGGGGTTTGGTGAGGTATTGGGCCTAATGGACCAAGTGGCATGATTGACCAATCCCCATAAGATTGCGTTGATGAGTAATGAGAATGGATTGTGATTGGGAGAACTTCCTCCACTTAGTAGGTTTAGTAATGCCCACAATATGTTTGGTAATTACCTAAAAGCATATGATATGGGATTAATTTGGGCTTTTTTGTACAAGGAGGGGACAATGGTGGCCAGTAAGGGGTGGGGGTGGGGCCCAAAACTGAAGTCAATGGGGGTTTGGTGAGGTATTGGGCCTAATGGACCCAGTGGCATGATGGTCCAATCCCCATAGGATTGCTTTGATGAGTAATGGGAATGGATTGTGATTAGGAGAACATCCTTCACTTACTAGGTTTGGTCATGGCCAAAACATGTTTGGTAATTACCTAAAAGCATATGATATGGGGTTATTTTGGGCTTTTTAGTACAAGGAGGGACAATGAGGGCCCAAGACTGAAGTCAATGGGGTTTGGTGAGTTATGGGGCCTAATGGACCTAGTGGCATGATTGTCCAATCCCCATAGGATTGCTTTGATGAGTAATGGAAATGAATTGTGATTGGGAGAACATCCTCCAATTAGTAGGTTTGGTCATGGCCAAAACATGTTTGGTAATTAAATAAAAGCATATGATATGGGGATAATTTAGGCTTTTTAGTACAAGGAGGGACAATGGGGGCCCAAACTGAAGACAATGGGGTTTGGTGAGGTTTTTAGCCTAATAGACCCAGTGGCATGATTGTCCAATCCCCATAGGATTGCGTTGATGAGTAATGGGAATGGATTGTGATTTGGAGAACATCCTCCACTTAGCAGGTTTGGTCATGGCCAAAACCTGTTTGGTAATTACCTAAAAGCATATGATATGGGGTTAATTTGGGCTTTTTTGTACAAGAAGGGACAATTGGGGCCCAAAACAAAAGTCAATGGGGTTTGGTGAGGTATTGGGCCTAATGGACCTAGTGGCATGATTGTCCAATCCCCATAGGATTGCTTTGATGAGTAATGGGTTTGGATTGTGCGTGATTGGGAGAACATCCTCCTCTTAGTAGGTTTGGTCATGGCCAAAATCGGTTTGGTAATTTCCTAAAAGCATATGATATGGGGTTAATTTGGGCTTTTTTGTACAATAAGGGACAATGGGGGCCCAAAACTGAAGTCAATGGGGTTTGGTGAGGTATTGGGCCTAATGGACCCAGTGGCATGATTGTCCAATCCCCATAGGATTGCTTTGATGAGTAATGGGAATGGATTTTGATTGGGAGAACATCCTCCACTTAGTAGGTTTGGTCATGGCCAAAACAAGTTTGGTAATTACCTAAAAGCATATGATATGGGGTTAATTTTGGCTTTTTAGTACAAGGATGGACAATGGGGGCCCAAAACTGAAGTCAGTGGGGTTTGGTGAGGTATTGGGCCTAATGGACCCAGTGGCATGATTGTCCAATCCCCATAGGATTCCATTGATGAGTAATGGGAATGGATTGTGATTGGGAGAACATCCTCCACATAGTAGGTTTGGTCATGGCCAAAACATGTTTGGTAATTACCTAAAAGCATATGATATGGGGTTAATTTGGGCTTTTTAGTACAAGGAGGGACAATGGGGGCCAAAAACTTAAGTCAATGGGGTTTGGTGAGATATTGGGTCTAATGGACCTAGTGGCATGATTGTCCAATCCCCATATGATTGCTTTGATGAGTAATGGGAATGGATTGTAATAGGGAGAACATCCCTCACTTAGTTGGTTTAGTAATGCCCAAAATATGTTTGGTAATTACCTAAAAGAATATGATATGGGGTTAATTTGGGCTTTTTAGTATAAGGAGGGACAATGGGGGCCCAAAATTGAAGTCTATGGGGCTTGGTGAGGTATTGGGCCTAATGGACCCAGTGGCATGATGGTCCGATCCCCATAGGATGGCTTTGATGAGTAATGGGAATGGATTGTGATTGGGAGAACATCCTCCACTTAGTAGGTTTGCACTAGTGGAATAATGTTCAACCGCTGCGGTCAAAACCGGGCTTACCGCTGCGGTTTTTGGCCGCAACGGTTGGACTAGCAGCAGTAGCCAAATTTTAGCTGCTGCGGTTCCGAACCGCAACAGTTAATAATTTACCGCTGCGGTTTTGACCCAAAACCGCAGCGGTAAATGATTAACTGCTGCGGTTTTGACCCAAAACCGCAGCGGTTAACCACCCCAAAAACCAAAAAAAAAAAAATTTTTTTTTTTTTGCATTTTTTCATTATTAATCAATAGAAAATCAATAATAGATATCAATTAATCATTTTATTAAGCATATTATGCTCAATTGAAGCATAAATATAAATAATTAGATACATAAGAATATTTACTATAATCTAGAACCATTTTCATTAAGCACAATGAGAAAGAGTCTTTAATCCATCCAGATTTTGCTAGAACACTTGGAACTGATATGTCCGCAAGACCTAAACCCATCAGCAACCCCCTATCTAGATAAACACCGCTTTGCTTCTACCACACCTGCAGAAAGATCGAAGAGCACAAAATTACAACTTCGATTTAATCTAGACATAACACAAAGTCCCATCATATAGAGAACAGTACTGACATACAAGCTGAAATGTCCAGTGTCCAATATATACTCATCTGAAATGTCGAGAAATAGAATGATTTATATGCCACAATAGACCATCGAGAGCAACCCCCACCCACCGCACCGCCCCTACCCCCCCGCACCGGCCCCCACCCCCCCGCACCGCCCAACCCACCGCACTCCCCCCACCCCCGCACCGCCCCTCCACCCCCGCACCGCCCCCACCCCCACCGCACTGCCCCCACCCCTGCGTTGCCCCCCGCACCGCCACCCACCCCCACCGCACCGCCCCTACCCCGCACCGAGATTTCATTAGCTTCCCGAGACAAGCAGCAGAGAAATGCTATATGTTGTGACACCGGTGAATAAACAAAACAGATATCGAAACAAGTCCTTGGCTGGCAATCATCGTACCCAGCATGGTCCAAGAAAGACATGAAACATATTTAACTTATTTTCACAGATATTTAAGGAATTAGGGAAAGTTAATTTATCGGTGAACATTATTGCAAATTGACTAAAATAGTTTATCTTCGAGAAATGCAAGGATAGCTCTATTAGAAACGGCTAGATAGGCATGACAAGAAATGGGTAAGAGGAGAAAAGGAGGGTGTATGACAAAAAGAGCAAAAATAGATGCTTTTAATGGTTACCTCAAGTCCCTCAATTGTTTCTCTCGTATCCCGATTGCACATATTCCTTGGTGAGAGTCTCCTCCAGGACAATTTAAAGTTTGTGGATGAAAGTCGGGTAGGCCAAGCTTTAACAGGTTGTCCGCCTTCCCACTTCGTCTTAGGAACAATATGTGCCTGTTTAGATACCTTTGTGGATTGACCGGCTTTCCCGAATTTAGAAATAACACAAAGATAAAATAAGGACGCAGCCGAGTACTACTCGGGAGGAAATCCAATAAATGGTTTAATTCGTCTAAAGAAGACTTCAAGATCTAAAAAGCGTGTGTGCGAGATAGCTTATTTCTCGCAGCCTTCTTAACGAAACCCGCTAAATTCCCGATGTATCCAAAGAACCCCGCAACATCTTTTGTGCCACAAATCATTTGTGAATATGGGTGCGAGATGACATTTAGCTATCTCGGTCTCCATCTTCTAGCAAGCAGGGGTATGATTTGAATTTTTGTGCTAGGTCTAACATGTGCAAACACACCCCATTACACTGACTTACTTGTGCAAACACACACCCCACCCCCTGCGTTGCCCCCCTGCACCGCCCCCCACCCACCCTCCACCGCCCCCACCCCCCCGCACTCCCCCCCCACCCACCCACCGCCCCCACCCCCCCGCCGCCACCCACCCCCACATCGGTGGAGTAATCGACGTTGCATGAGAAGAGTTCATGCCATATTTCCCCACATCTCAAACAAATGACACCTTCTTTGTTGTTCATTGGAAAATCTTTAGCAATGTGACCTCTACTTTTGCAAGCAGAGCAAATACGGCGCTGGAGATAAATTCAGTTTAGCATAGAAAAGCTCCACAAAAAAAGAAACAGTGAAATACTGATGATTTGGGTCGTAGATCTACTCAAAATCACAGATCCAATTCGTCAAGTATAAAGAGCCTAGTAGTGAAGTTTCAAATAGTGCTCTTTCTTTGGCAGGAAAAGGGGGGGTTATATTTTCCATCAAAGATTTATATCAAGTCATTTAACAAAGAAAGATAAGTCAAAGTATAACACATTGAGCTAAATGCCAATAGGCCAACTCAATCGTTCTATAGCAAGACTATAAATACCTTGGGGAATTTCTTCCCATAATGTTGCAATTGTCCACAAACATAGCATGGGTTCCCAAACTCTTGCACATGGGAGTTGACTGCACGCTTTTTTATATAAGAACTTCCATCTCTGTAGTCAAAATATTGCCATCTCCGCTAGTTCCAGTAAGCAAGTCAAAAATTACCATTTTTTATATGCAATATCTAAATAAGCGTCTCATCACAACTTACAAGAAGCTTTTCCCAAGTGCACTTAGAGTTAAGGCAGTTTCCTCAAGGGTCAATGGGCAAAGTCCATCTCGTCGTTTAGCATCCGAGTCTATAAATTTTTCCTTACACCAAGGGTAGGAATACCTGTTAATTATATACAATTAAGTAAAATACCATGTAAGGAATAATTTGACTCTATTAGATATTTAATCACAAGTTTAATTAACTGAAATAACTGTTGTTTTCACCTCATATCCGTCGATTTTTTGCCTCGGTTTCAGGCAACCTTGAGTGCACCCCGAGAAAGCTAACATATCCATTTCATATCGTAGATGAAGCACCGTAAAGTCGCCTTTTTCCCTCGGAATGCTAACAACTCTTTGTCCTAATTCTTCAATTTCAGGAGTGAATTTCAATGCTTGATAATTCACCTTACACTGTAACTTTTGAATATCGAGTGGCCACCCGTTATTTGCAAGTCGAGCATCAGTTTTGTTCATATGTACGAGTTTATGTCTCAAAAACAGTGGAAGAATCTGTTTTGACACAAAAGAATTGGATTTAATTACATAGTGACACCATTAATGAAATTATTATGACTCAATTCACATCAAAGTTTTGTGTAATGTAGGTAAATGGTCAGATTAAGCTAACCTGGTTATAATAATAGGAAAGGTCAGACCAGCTAACGGGAGCCAACGAGAAAGCGTGCGGTTTATCTTCAAATCGTTTCTTCGTACTTGGAGGTAACTCTTTCAAAATTCGAACTTCATCTCTCAATGAATTGATGAAATGGTCAACATCAAAAATGTCTTGGAAATCACTGAAAGAGAAGAAAAGCTCAAGAAAATTTATACATATTCTTAATATTTTTGTCCATAAAAAAGAGCTATCATGAGTAATTATATACCTAGGAATCTAGGATCCTTCCAAAATGATCTTTTATCCAATTCTGGAACAATTAGAGTGACATTCAAATATCTTGCAATGGCAACCATATCACATATCTGCAAAGAGTGAACTACAAAGTAAATCCAAAGCACAACAGCAGGAAGTAAAACATAAAAATTAAGCATGATTTGAGTCAAAATTAATACTAATAATAAACAATTTTCCGCGGCTCGCATTTGATTAAGTCCACCATTACAAGACACCATAAGGTAACCATTGTTTTTATAAACCCCTGGAAAAAAATTGCATTCAAATTAGTCAGCCTAATTAAACTGATTCCCTAATAAGCTAACTGCCAAATACCAAACACTGAATAAATCACATGACCAAACAAACAAAACCATCATCACTGCACAAAATTAAACATAATTCTTCACAATTAAATTCCAAAGCTCTTAGTCAATATATCTCCAATAATGGGAACATATAAATGGAAATAAAAACCCCCGCACCGCCCCCCCCCCCCGCACCGCCCCCACCCACCCCGCACCGCCCCCACCTCCCCGCACCGCCTGCCCCCCACCACCCGCACCCCCCCACCCCCCGCACCGCCCCCACCCCTGTGTTGCCCCCCCTACGAAGGATTAATCGGTAAGGATGTGGAAGAATGTCGAACATCATAACAAGGTCGAATTCAAATTGAGCTCAACATAGCTGTAGAATTGTGAGTGGGGCTTACACTTTTTGTAATTGCGGTGGTGTGAAATCTCAATCAATCAAAGTGAAAGTGGTGTGAAATCTCAATCAATCAAAGTGAAACTTGAAATTTAAAATCGAAACTACGGATGAGATAACAAATAGGCAAGAAGAGTGCGACAATAGCGATTGTGAAGCATATCAAAGACGAGTCATCTAGCCATTTAAACCATCCACCGCACCCCCCATTCATATCCCACTTCGCACACACACCTCTTCACACACCCACCTTCACACACCTCCACCCATATCCGGCCTTCCCAAACCCCCCGGCCCGGCCCTTCACATCCCCCCGCCAAACCCCCTACACACACACTGCCACGCACGTACAACCCCCTTCCACATGAACACTTGCATAGCTTATTCATCTAAAAATTACAACTTTCACCAACCATTACAAATTTACTTTGCACCATGAAAAACAATACACCATATAATACGAATTAAATACACCTCAAAAACAACAGAATTTATTTCAAACGTACTATTAATCAAAGAACAACATATTGATTACCCAATTCAAGCGAAAAATTGAAGAACAGAGGAGAAACCGAAGAAGAACAAGGCAAATCAACTAACGAAGAGGAAATCACCTCTTTTATTCTGCAACACCAACAACAACAATAAAAGCACAAAAAATTAAATGAAAGAGCCAACCCAGTGGTGGTGGTGGTGGAACCCAGAGAATGAAAAGAAAAAAAACCAATTAGTTCTTAGTTCTTACCAATTGACAACTTAGTAATGCAAAAGGATTAACATAGACAACCTCAGCGAAATCGGATTTTAAAAAGCCGAATTTGAGAAAGAGCTCAAGTTTAGGTTTTAGGGTTTTGTCAACTTTAGAGAACAAAACAAGGGGTAAAGAAGATACAATAATTCGAATCCGGGAATCGTTTAATTCATTTTGTCTAAGAAATTCAATAACTAAATCAGCTTTTTTGGTGAATTTGAAGCAACTCACCTTCTTTGTGTTTCTAATTTGACGGAGTCGATCGAGTTTGTTTGAAGTTGAATGCGCATTTTGCTTGGAAAACCCTAGATTTTCCACCAAGTAATCTGCGAAAGGGGGGTTAGGTTTTTCTGAGATTGATGATGGCGTTGAGTAGAATAGAAGCTGTTGAAGATTGGAGATGAAGATTGGCGAGGTCTTCTCGCCGTCGTTGGAATACAAGTGGAGAATTGTAGAAGGAAGGAGAATAGAATAAGAGGGAGAATGGTGAAAACGCGGGCTGTTAGACCAAAAAAAAAAAGAATATTAACCGTTGCGGTTCACAGAACAGCATCGGTTAACAGAGAACCGCAACGGTTTTCTGTTAACCGTTTCGGTTTTCTGAGAACCGCAGCGGCTTATGTTCCCCATTTTCCCACCTAAAATTTCGAGGATTTACCGATTCGGTTCTCTTAAGGACCGCATCGGTTGTGTTGTGACATATAGCGTTTTTTCCACTAGTGTTGGTCATGGCCAAAACATGTTTGGTAATTACCTAAAAGCATATGATATGGGTTTATTTTGGGCTTTTTAGTACAAGGAGGGACAATGGGGGCCCAAAATTGAAGCCAATGGGGTTTGGTGAGGTATGGGGCCTAATGAACCCAGTGGCATGATTGTCCAATCCCCATAGGATTGCTTTGATGAGTAATGGGAATGGATTGTGATTGGGAGAACATCCTCCACTTAGTAGGTTTGGTCATGGCCAAAACATGTTTGGTAATTACCTTAAAGCATTTGATATGGGGATAATTTGGAGTTTTTAGTACAAGGAGGGACAATGGGGGCCCAAACTGAAGTCAATGGGGTTTGGTGAGGTATTTGGCCTAATGGACCCAGTGGCATGATTGTCCAATCCCCATAGGATTGCTTTGATGAGTAATGGGAATGGATTGTGATTGGGAGAACATCCTCCACTTAGTAGGTTTGGTCATGGCCAAAACCTGTTTGGTAATTACCTAAAAGCATATGATATGGGTTTAATTTGGGCTTTTTTGTACAAGAAGGGACAATGGGGGCCAAAACTGAAGTCAATGGGGTTTGGTGAGGTATTGGGCCTAATGGACCCAGTGGCATGATTGTCCAATCCCCATAGGATTACTTTGATGAGTAATGGGAATGGATTGTGCGTGATTGGGAGAACATCCTCCACTTAGTAGGTTTGGTCATGGCCAAAATCGGTTTGGTAATTACCTAAAAGCATATGATATGGGGTTAATTTGGGCTTTTTTGTACAATAAGGGACAATGGGGGCCCAAAACTGAAGTCAATGGGGTTTGGTGAGGTATTGGGCCTAATGGACCCAGTGGCATGATTGTCCAATCCCCATAGGATTGCTTTGATGAGTAATGGGAATGGATTGTGATTGGGAGAACATCCTCCACTTAGTAGGTTTGGTCATGGCCAAAACATGTTTGGCAATTACCTAAAAGCATATGATATGAGGTTAATTTGGGCTTTTTAGTACAAGGAGGGACAATGGGGGCCCAAAACTGAAGTCAATGGGGCTTGGTGAGGTATTGGGTCTAATGAACCCAGTGGCATGATTGTCCAATCCCCATAGGATTGCTTTGATGAGTAATGGGAATGGATTGTAATTGGGAGAACATCCCTCACTTAGTTGGTTTAGTAATGCCCAAAATATGTTTGGTAATTACCTAAAAGAATATGATATGGGGTTAATTTGGGCTTTTTAGTACAAGGAGGGACAATGGGACCTAAACTGAAGTCAATGGGGTTTGGTGAGGTTTTGGCCTAATAGACCTAGTGGCATGATTGTCCAATCCCCATAGGATTGCGTTGATGAGTAATGGGAATGGATTGTGATTGGGAGAACATCCTCCACTTAGTAGGTTTGGTCATGGCCAAAACATGTTTGGTAATTACCTAAAAGCATATGATATGGGGTTAATTTGGGCTTTTTAGTACAAGGAGGGACAATGGGGGCCAAAAACTTAAGTCAATGGGGTTTAGTGAGATATTGGGTCTAATGGACCCAGTGGCATGATTGTCCAATCCCCATAGGATTGCTTTGAATGGGAATGGATTGTAATTGGGAGAACATCCCCCATCTTAGTTGGTTTAGTAATGCCCAAAATATGTTTGGTAATTACCTAAAAGAATATGATATGGGGTTAATTTGGCCTTTTTAGTACAAGGAGGGACAATGGGGACCCAAAATTGAAGTCAATGGGGTTTGGTGAGGTGTGGGGCCTAATGGACCCAGTGGTATGATTGTCCAATCCTCATAGGATTGCTTTGATGAGTAATGGGAATGGATTGTAATTGGGAGAACATCCCTCACTTAGTTGGTTTAGTAATGCCCAAAATATGTTTGGTAATTACCTAAAAGAATATGATATGGGGTTAATTTGGCCTTTTTAGTACAAGGAGGGACAATGGAGGCCCAAAATTGAAGTCAATGGGGTTTGGTGAAGTATTGGGCCTAATGGACCAAGTGGCATGATGGTCCAATCCCCATAGGATTGCTTTGATGAGTTAGGGGAATGGATTGTGATTGGGAGAACATCCTCCACTTAGTAGGTTTGGTCATGGCCAAAACATGTTTGGTAATTACCTTAAAGCATTTGATATGGGGATAATTTGTGCTTTTTAGTACAAGGAGGGACAATGGGGGCCCAAACTGAAATCAATGGGGTTTGGTGAGGTATTGGGCCTAATGGACCCAGTGGCGTGATGGTCCAATCCCCATAGGATTGCTTTGATGAGTAATGGGAATGGATTGTGATTGGGAGAACATCCTCCACTTACTAGGTTTGGTCATGGCCAAAACATGTTTGGTAATTACCTAAAAGCATATGATATGGGGTTATTTTGGGCTTTTTAGTACAAGGAGGGACAATGGGGGCCCAAAACTGAAGTCAATGGGTTTTGGTGAGGTATGGGGCCTAATGGACCCAGTGGCATGATTGTCCAATCCCCATAGGATTGCATTGATGAGTAATGGGAATGGATTGTGGTTGGGAGAACATCCTCCAATTAGTAGGTTTGGTCATGGCCAAAACATGTTTGGTAATTACCTAAAAGCATATGATATGGGGATAATTTGGGCTTTTTAGTACAAGGAGGGACAACGGGGGCCCAAAACTGAAGTCAATGGGGTTTGGTGAGGTATTGGGCCTAATGGACCAAGTGGCATGATTGACCAATCCCCATAAGATTGCTTTGATGAGTAATGAGAATGGATTGTGATTGGGAGAACTTCCTCCACTTAGTAGGTTTAGTAATGCCCAAAATATGTTTGGTAATTACCTAAAAGCATATGATATGGGATTAATTTGGGCTTTTTTGTACAAGGAGGGACAATGGGGGCCCAAAACTGAAGTCAATGGGGTTTGGTGAGGTATTGGGCCTAATGGACCCAGTGGCATGATTGACCAATCCCCATAAGATTGCTTTGATGAGTAATGGGAATGGATTGTGATTGGGAGAACATCCTCCACTTAGTAGGTTTAGTAATGCCCAAAATATGTTTGGTAATTACCTAAAAGCATATGATATGGGATTAATTTAGGCTTTTTAGTACAAGGAGGGACAACGGGGGCCCAAAACTAAAGTCAATGGGGTTTGGTGAGGTATTGGGCCTATTGGACCAAGTGGCATGATGGACTAATCCCCATAAGATTGCTTTGATGAGTAATGAGAATGGATTGTGATTGGGAGAACTTCCTCCACTTAGTAGGTTTAGTAATGCCCAAAATATGTTTGGTAATTACCTAAAAGTATATGATATGGGATTAATTTGGGCTTTTTTGTACAAGGAGGGACATTGGGGGCCCAAACCTGAAGTCAATGGCGTTTGGTGAGGTATGGGCCTAATGGACCCAGTGGCATGATTGTCCAATCCCCATAGGATTGCTTTGATGAGTAATGGGAATGGATTGTGATTGGGAGAACATCCTCCACTTAGTAGGTTTAGTAATGCCCAAAATATGTTTGGTAATTACCTAAAAGCATATGATATGGGATTAATTTGGGCTTTTTTGTACAAGGAGGGACAATGGGGGCCCAAAACTGAAGTCAATGGGGTTTGGTGTGGTATGGGGCCTAATGGACCCAGTGGCATGATTGTCCAATCCCCATAGGATTGCTTTGATGAGTAATGGGAATGGATTGTGATTGGGAGAACATCCCTCACTTAGTTGGTTTAGTAATGCCCAAAATATGTTTGGTAATTACCTAAAAGAATATGATATGGGGTTAATTTGGCCTTTTTAGTACAAGGAGGGACAATGGGGTCCCAAAATTAAAGTCAATGGGGTTTGGTGAGGTATTGGGCCTAATGGACCCAGTGGCATGATGGTCCAATCCCCATAGGATTGCTTTGATGAGTTAGGGGAATGGATTGTGATTGGGAGAACATCCTCCACTTAGTAGGTTTGGTCATGGCCAAAACATGTTTGGTAATTACATAAAAGTATATGATATGGGGTTATTTTGGGCTTTTTAGTACAAGGAGGGACAATGGAGGCGCAAAATTGATGTCAATGGGGTTTGGTGAGGTATGGGGCCTAATGGACCCAGTGGCATGATTGTCCAATCCCCATAAGATTGCTTTGATGAGTAATGGGAATGGATTGTGATTAGGAGAACATCCTCCACTTACTAGATTTGGTCATGGCCAAAACATGTTTGGTAATTACCTAAAAGCATATGATATGGGGTTATTTTGGGCTTTTTAGTACAAGGAGGGACAATGGGGGCCCAAAACTGATGTCAATGGGTTTTGGTGAGGTATGGGGCCTAATGGACCCAGTGGCATGATTGTCCAATCCCCATAGGATTGCATTGATGAGTAATGGGAATGGATTGTGGTTGGGAGAACATCCTCCAATTAGTAGGTTTGGTCATGGCCAAAACATGTTTGGTAATTACCTAAAAGCATATGATATGGGGATAATTTGGGCTTTTTAGTACAAGGAGGGACAATGGGGGCCCAAACTAAAGTCAATGGGGTTTAGTAATGCCCAAAATATGTTTGGTAATTACCTAAAAGAATATGATATGGGGTTAATTTGGCCTTTTTAGTACAAGGAGGGACAATGGGGGCCCAAAATTGAAGTCAATGGGGTTTGGTGAGGTATGGGGCCTAATGGACCCAGTGGCATGATTGTCCAATCCTCATAGGATTGCTTTGATGAGTAATGGGAATGGATTGTAATTGGGAGAACATCCCTCACTTAGTTGGTTTAGTAATGCCCAAAATATCTTTGGTAATTACCTAAAAGAATATGATATGGGGTTAATTTGGCCTTTTTAGTACAAGGAGGGACAACGGGGGCCCAAAACTGAAGTCAATGGGGTTTGGTAAGGTATTGGGCCTAATGGACCCAGTGGCATGATGGTCCAATCCCCATAGGATTGCTTTGATGAGTAATGGGAATGGATTGTGATTGGGAGAACATCCTCCACTTAGTAGGTTTGGTCATGGCCAAAACTTGTTTGGTAATTACCTAAAAGCATATGATATGGGGTTATTTTGGGCTTTTTAGTACAATAAGGGACAATGGGGGCCCAAAATTGAAGTCAATGGGGTTTGGTGAGGTATTGGGCCTAATGGACCCAGTGGCATGATTGTCCAATCCCCATAGGATTGCTTTGATGAGTAATGGGAATGGATTGTAATTGGGAGAACAACCCTCACTTAGTTGGTTTAGTAATGGCCAAAACATGTTTGGTAATTACCTAAAAGAATATGATATGGGGTTAATTTGGGCTTTTTAGTACAAGGAGGGACAATGAGGGCCCAAAACTGAAGTCAATGGGGTTTGGTGAGGTATTGGGCCTAATGGACCCAGTGGCATGATTGTCCAATCCCCATAGGATTGCTTTGATGAGTAATTGGAATGGATTGTGATTGGGAGAACATCCTCCACTTAGTAGGTTTGGTCATGGCCAAAACATGTTAGATAATTACCTAAAAGCATTTGATATGGGGTTAATTTGGGCTTTTTAGTACAAGGAGGGACAATGGGGGCCCAAAACTAAAGTCAACGGGGTTTGGTGAGGTATTGGGCCTAATGGACCCAGTGGCATGATTGTCCAATCCCCATAGGATTGCATTGATGAGTAATGGGAATGGATTGTGATTGGGAGAACATCCTCCACTTAGTAGGTTTGGTCATGGTCAAAACATGTTTGGTAATTACCTAAAAGCATATGATATGGGGTTAATTTGGGCTTTTTAGTACAAGGAGGGACAATGGGGCCCAAAACTGAAGTCAATGGGGTTTGGTGAGGTATTGGGCCTAATGGACCAAGTGGCATGATTGTCCAATCCCCATAGGATTGCTTTGATGAGTAATGGGAATGGATTGTGATTGGGAGAACTTCCTCCACTTAGTAGGTTTAGTAATGCCCAAAATATGTTTGGTAATTACCTAAAAGCATATGATATGGGGTTAATTTGGGCTTTTTAGTAAAAGGAGGGACAATGGGGGCCCAAAATTGAAGTCAATGGGGTTTGGTGAGGTATTGGGCCTAATGGACCCAGTGGCATGATTGACCAATCCCCATAAGATTGCTTTGATGAGTAATGGGAATGGATTGTGATTGGGAGAACATCCTCCACTTAGTAGGTTTAGTAATGCCCAAAATATGTTTGGTAATTACCTAAAAGCATATGATATGGGGTTAATTTAGGCTTTTTAGTACAAGGAGGGACAACGGGGGCCCAAAACTAAAGTCAATGGGGTTTGGTGAGGTATTGGGCCTAATGGACCAAGTGGCATGATTGACCAATCCCCATAAGATTGCTTTGATGAGTAATGAGAATGGATTGTGATTGGGAGAACTTCATCCACTTAGTAGGTTTAGTAATGCCCAAAATATGTTTGGTAATTACCTAAAAGCATATGATATGGGATTAATTTGGGCTTTTTTGTACAAAGAGGGACAATGGGGGCCCAAAATTGAAGTCAATGGGGTTTGGTGAGGTATTGGGCCTAATGGACCCAGTGGCATGATTGTCCAATCCCCATAGGATTGCTTTGATGAGTAATGGGAATGGATTGTGATTGGGAGAACATCCTCCACTTAGTAGGTTTAGTAATGCCCAAAATATGTTTGGTAATTACCTAAAAGCATATGATATGGGATTAATTTGGGCTTTTTTGTACAAGGAGGGACAATGGGGGCCCAAAACTGAAGTCAATGGGGTTTGGTGAGGTATGGGGCCTAATGGACCCAGTGGCATGATTGTCCAATCCCCATAGGATTGCTTTGATGAGTAATGGGAATGGATTGTAATTGGGAGAACATCCTCCACTTAGTAGGTTTAGTAATGCCCAAAATATGTTTGGTAATTACCTAAAAGCATATGATATGGGGTTAATTTGGGCTTTTTAGTACAAGGAGGGACAATGGGGGCCCCAAAATTAAAGTCAATGGGGTTTGGTGAGGTATTGGGCCTAATGGACCCAGTGGCATGATTGTCCAATCCCCATAGGATTGCTTTGATGAGTAATGGGAATGGATTGTGATTGGGAGAACATCCTCCACTTAGTAGGTTTGGTCATGGCCAAAACATGTTTGGTAATTACCTAAAAGCATATGATATGGGGTTAATTTGGGCTTTTTAGTACAAGGAGGGACAATAGGGGCCCAAAATTGAAGTCAATGGGGTTTGGTGAGGTATGGGGCCTAATGGACCCAGTGGCATGATTGTCCAATCCCCATAAGATTGCTTTGATGAGTAATGAGAATGGATTGTGATTGGGAGAACATCCTCCACTTAGTAGGTTTGGTAATGGCCAAAACATGTTTGGTAATTACCTAAAAGCATTTGATATGGGGTTAATTTGGGCTTTTTAGTACAAGGAGGGACAATGGGGGCCCAAACTGAAGTCAATGGGGTTTGGTGAGGTATTGGGCCTAATGGACCCAGTGGCATGATGGTCCAATCCCCATAGGATTGCTTTGATGAGTAATAGGAATGGATTGTGATTGGGAGAACATCCTCCACTTAGTAGGTTTGGTCATGGCCAAAACATGTTTGGTAATTACCTAAAAGCATATGATATGGGGTTAATTTGGGCTTTTTAGTACAAGGAGGGACAATGGGGGCCCAAAACTGAAGTCAATGGGGTTTTGGTGAGGTATTGGGGCCTAATGGACCCGGTGGCATGATTGTCCAATCCCCATAGGATTGAATTGATGAGTAATGGGAATGGATTGTGGTTGGGATAACATCCTCCAATTAGTAGGTTTGGTCATGGCCAAAACATGTTTGGTAATTACCTAAAAGCATATGATATGGGGATAATTTGGGCTTTTTAGTACAAGGAGGGACAATGGGGGCCCACACTGAAGTCAATGGGGTTTGGTGAGGTTTTGGGCCTAATGGACCCAGTGGCATGATTGTCCAATCCCCATAGGATTGCGTTGATGAGTAATGGGAATGGATTGTGATTGGGAGAACATCCTCCACTTAGTAGGTTTGGTCATGGCCAAAACATGTTTGGTAATTACCTAAAAGCATATGATATGGGGTTAATTTGGGCTTTTTTGTACAATAAGGGACAATGGGGGCCCAAAACTGAAGTCAATGGGGTTTGGTGAGGTATTGGGCCTAATGGACACAGTGGCATGATTGTCCAATCCCCATAGGATTGCTTTGATGAGTAATGGGAATGGATTGTGATTGGGAGAACATCCTCCACTTAGTAGGTTTGGCCATGGCCAAAACATGTTTGGTAATTACCTAAAAGCATATGATATGGGGTTAATTTGGGCTTTTTAGTACAAGGAGGGACAATGAGGGCCCAAAACTGAAGTCAATGGGGTTTGGTGAGGTATTGGGCCTAATGGATCCAGTGGCATGATTGTCCAATCCCCATAGGATTGCTTTGATGAGTAATTGGAATGGATTGTGATTGGGAGAACATCCTCCACTTAGTAGGTTTGGTCATGGCCAAAACATGTTAGATAATTACCTAAAAGCATTTGATATGGGGTTAATTTGGGCTTTTTAGTACAAGGACGGACAATGGGAGCCCAAAACTAAAGTCAACGGGGTTTGGTTAGGTATTAGGCCTAATGGACACAGTGGCATGATTGTCCAATCCCCATAGGATTGCATTGATGAGTAATTGGAATGGATTGTGATTGGGAGAACATCCTACACTTAGTAGGTTTGGCCATGGTCAAAACATGTTTGGTAATTACCTAAATGCATATGATATGAGGTTAATTTGGGCTTTTTAGTACAAGGAGGGACAACGGGGGCCTAAAACAGAAGTCAATGGGGTTTGGTGAGGTATTGGGCCTAATGGACCAAGTGGCATGATTGACCAATCCCCATAAGATTGCTTTGATGAGTAATGAGAATGGATTGTGATTGGGAGAAATTCCTCCACTTAGTAGGTTTACTAATGCCCAAAATATGTTTGGTAATTACCTAAAAGCATATGATATGGGATTAATTTGGGCTTTTTTGTACAAGGAGGGACAATGGGGGCCCAAAACTGAAGTCAATGGGGCTTGGTGAGGTATTGGGCCTAATGGACCCAGTGGCATGATTGACCAATCCCCATAAGATTGCTTTGATGAGTAATGGGAATGGATTGTGATTGGGAGAACATCCTCCACTTAGTAGGTTTAGTAATGCCCAAAATATGTTTGGTAATTACCTAAAAGCATATGATATGGGATTAATTTGGGCTTTTTAGTACAAGGAGGGACAACGGGGGCCCAAAACTGAAGTCAATGGGGTTTGGTGAGGTATTGGGCCTATTGGACCAAGTGGCATGATGGACCAATCCCCATAAGATTGCTTTGATGAGTAATGAGAATGGATTGTGATTGGGAGAACTTCCTCCACTTAGTAGGTTTAGTAATGCCCAAAATATGTTTGGTAATTACCTAAAAGCATATGATATGGGATTAATTTGGGCTTTTTTGTACAAGGAGGGACAATGGGGGCCCAAAACTGAAGTCAATGGGGTTTGGTGAGGTATTGGGCCTAATGGACCCAGTGGCATGATTGACCAATCCCCATAAGATTGCTTCGATGAGTAATGGGAATGGATTGTGATTGGGAGAACATCCTCCACTTAGTAGGTTTAGTAATGCCCAAAATATGTTTGGTAATTACCTAAAAGCATATGATATGGGGATAATTTGGGCTTTTTAGTACAAGGAGGGACAATGGGGGCCCAAACTGAAGTCAATGGGGTTTGGTGAGGTTTTTAGCCTAATAGACCCAGTGGCATGATTGTCCAATCCCCATAGGATTGCGTTGATGAGTAATGGGAATGGATTGTGATTGGGAGAACATCCTCCACTTAGTAGGTTTGGCCATGGCCAAAACATGTTTGGTAATTACCTAAAAGAATATGATATGGGGTTAATTTGGCCTTTTTAGTACAAGGAGGGACAATGGGGTCCCAAAATTAAAGTCAATGGGGTTTGGTGAGGTATTGGGCCTAATGGACCCAGTGGCATGATGGTCCAATCCCCATAGGATTGCTTTGATGAGTTATGGGAATGGATTGTGATTGGGAGAACATCCTCCACTTAGTAGGTTTGGTCATGGCCAAAACATGTTTGGTAATTACATAAAAGCATATGATATGGGGTGATTTTGGGCTTTTTAGTACAAGGAGGGACAATGGAGGCGCAAAATTGATGTCAATGGGGTTTGGTGAAATATGGGGCCTAATGGACCCAGTGGCATGATTGTCCAATCCCCATAAGATTGCTTTGATGAGTAATGGGAATGGATTGTGATTGGGAGAACATCCTCCACTTAGTAGGTTTGGTCATGGCCAAAACATGTTTGGTAATTACCTTAAAGCATTTGATATGGGGATAATTTGTGCTTTTTAGTACAAGGAGGGACAATGGGGGCCCAAACTGAAATCAATGGGGTTTGGTGAGGTATTGGGCCTAATGGACCCAGTGGCATGATGGTCCAATCCCCATAGGATTGCTTTGATGAGTAATGGGAATGGATTGTGATTGGGAGAACATCCTCCAATTAGTAGGTTTGGTCATGGCCAAAACATGTTTGGTAATTACCTAAAAGCATATGATATGGGGATAATTTGGGCTTTTTAGTACAAGGAGGGACAATGGGACCCAAACTCAAGTCAATGGGGTTTGGTGAGGTTTTTGGCCTAATAGACCCAGTGGCATGATTGTCCAATCCCCATAGGATTGCGTTGATGAGTAATGGGAATGGATTGTGATTGGGAGAACATCCTCCACTTAGTAGGTTTAGTAATGCCCAAAATATGTTTGGTAATTACCTAAAAGCATATGATATGGGGATAATTTGGGCTTTTTAGTACAAGGAGGGACAATGGGGCCCAAACTCAAGTCAATGGGGTTTGGTGAGGTTTTTGGCCTAATAGACCCAGTGGCATGATTGTCCAATCCCCATAGGATTGCGTTGATGAGTAATGGGAATGGATTGTGATTGGGAGAACATCCTCCACTTAGTAGGTTTGGTCATGGCCAAAACCTGTTTGGTAATTACCTAAAAGCATATGATATGGGGTTAATTTGGGCTTTTTGTACAAGAAGGGACAATGGGGGCCCAAAACTGAAGTCAATGGGGTTTGGTGAGTTATTGAGCCTAATGGACCCAGTGGCATGATTGTCCAATCCCCATAGGATTGCTTTGATGAGTAATGGAAATGGATTGTGCGTGATTGGGAGAACATCCTCCACTTAGTAGGTTTGGTCATGGCCAAAATCGGTTTGGTAATTACCTAAAAGCATATGATATGGGGTTAATTTGGGCATTTTTATCGCCCTTAACAAGGTATCGAAATGAGAAGCTAGAAACGAGGTAGGCGATAGAAACTACCAAATGAGAAGACAAAAAAATAAGGTATATGACATGCATTCACTCTACCTTGCTTTTCGTCGTTGCAATCAGGTCTAGCTAGTGACTCTAGCACTTGACCGACATATTCTCTGCAAATAACACACATAATACACATGACAAAGACCATTGTCCCCTTGCCTTTGCTTAATAATACACATAACCAAACTATTAACCAAACCGACAAAGATCCTCAATAATGAAATAGAGTTTAAATGGGTTAAGAAGAAGATTTCAGCAAGTGCAATCAAAACCCTTAACTTGCTCCCATAGACTAATTTACATAAATGGGTTGCTGTAAATAATCCACACTCACAAATCATCTCGTAACTATGTTAGTGATTTCTTTAGAATAAAGGGCTGCGTTTTTCGGATAACCGCGGCCCTTGATTTTTTCCCTCTAGAATTAGGTATATCCACCTTATACTAGAGAGTAGAGACCTTCTTTGTCTTCTCCCTGTGTATGCGGAGTCGGTTTCAGTTTTTATATTTACATAGGTCGTCAATGAAAGAAATAGAACATCCTTCCTCTATTGACGATGTAGTTTGCACATTGGAAAGCAATATATAGGTTGGATTCAACATAAATTCCATGTATATCCGATATTCCTCATACAGTTAGCATCTCAAGTCTAGTTCCAAATCTATATTCAAGGTTAGGCGATGATATAATTACGTGTAGGAATATGTTCGGCCAACAACTTACTACTTCCACATGTGAACAACACGGACAAAAACCAATGGTACAAACCTCTATTGCTTTTAATATTTAATGAAAGTTCTTATTTCGGTGTGCATTCATTATTTATAACATACCACAATCCCTAGAACCAAATCGGAATAAGAAAAGGAAAATAAATAAAATGAAGCAAATAATAAAACATCGTATGCATCAAAATCTAAACTTGGCAAAGGAGATAACGGGGGTAAGGAGAAGCGAGAGACACGAGACTTTTGGGTTCGAGACGAGTTGGGCGCGACCCTTGACACCATCAACTGTCTCAGGCTCCTCGGTTAATGGTCACCAGGGAATGAGTATTTAGAAATAGGGTTGCGGCTCTAAACTAATAAGGCGATGCAATAAAAGTGGAAGTCCTTGATTGGTTTAGTAACTAGGATTAAAAGTAAAGGACAACGTATATCAAATCCCTTCGAGTTTGATTTGGGAAGGCGTTTCTCTCTATTGAACGATTTTGATTCCCATTACTATCATCTAGAAGCAGAGACGCATCACAACCCTGCACCAATATAATATACCCCGAAATTTCAATGTCAAAAATTAGCAGCATTTCACATTCAAAGCTAAAGAAAACTCATGTGATGTTGAATAAACACAAACTTATTCTCACCATGAATTTCACATAATCATATACCTTCAAAATCAGAATGTTCAAAAGCAAAAGAATCAAGAAGAATGCAAAATAATTGCATAATTCAGAACTACTACATCCATGAACGATGCGAGGAACGGGAAGCCTTCGTGAGCACCTACGACCGAGGAGGGAGAAAATGCGGCGAAAGATAAACAAATCTTAAGCTGAGTCACGTGACCTCAACTAGAGTCCCATTTTCAAAAATCCAACACCAATGTATCAGCCCAATATACAAAAGCACTATCCTCATATACACACTCGAAACACCATCCAATTTCAATGAACTTGAAAGATAAACAAATCAGCACATCCTTCATAATTTTCACACTTACCAAACATAACCAATAGAGGTATCCGGCTTTCATAATATAGCAATAATCTAACACACAGTATTAATCTAAAAATTAAAGAAATATGAATACAAATTCATACAAAACCCTAATTGCATAATCCACAGTTCAAAACAACACCAAATTTATCTTTAAAAATACAACAAAACCAGATTTCGTAGAAGACAGCAATCCTAATCAGATTTGATTAAAAAGAACATAGAAAAAGTAAAATTAAATCTGGAAAAAAGGGGAAAACGAATCAGGATCATCAGAGAGAGTACAATCTATAGAGGAGCGTTTGGAGGTTGAGCGTGATGATAGGGAGAGAGAAAGAGGAGGCACACCACTGACCAACACAGCAACAATGAGATGCGAAACTTGGAAGCCTGAAAATTGCTCCTTTATTAGCAAAAGTACTCAAAAGCAATCCAAAACTTGAATATCAAAAACAAACCTGAAGAATTAAGATTCTAGTCTTTGAAAATAGCAAACTGCAGCTGGTTGTTAATGCGGAACGACATAACGCGAATCATGTCATCTTTCTTCAGCTTCTGATCTTCTGTAAGTTTCGGCCATCCATAAGTCGTCCACGTTGCGAGCAGGGAGCACCGACGAAAGAGCGCAACGGCACGTGAGAGAGAAGCTCCGACGAGAGAACCGCGGCGGAGGTGAGAGAGAGCTGCGAAGAGAGAGAAGGATGGGGTTTGATGAGGTGAGAGAGGGAAAATCGGGGATGCGGAGAGAAAGAAAGAGAAAAGCTAGGGTTTTGTGCGTATAAGTGCGGGAAATTTTCGCGTGCAACAAGTGAAGAATTAGGGGCTGCGGTTTTAATATTAACCGCAGCCCTTAATTATAAGGGCTGCGTTTACCTGATACCCGCAGCCCTTGTATAGCAGCCCTTTGCTTTTTTTCCTCTAGTGACTTAATAGGTTTAGTAATGCCCAAAATATGTTTGGTAATTACCAAACATCTTATGATATGGCAGAAAAACGAAAATTTCAAATTTCAAAAAAGATTTTTTGGTAAAAAATTGAAGTTCAAAATTTTGGCTTCCCTCAATATTATGTCTGTATTAATATCATATTAAATCCATTCTATCTATCTACGTCACATTATTTTCTCTCTATAAATGTTCTAGCTACTAGCTTCTACTTAATTCTTGAACTTTTGAGAAAATTTGCACCACTGTGGAATTCGAGATGACAAGAATTACAAAATTGATTAAGGTGAATATTTAGCATATGAAATTTTTCATTAATTTTTTTTTTAACTTTTATGTTATTGCGTGAAGGTTGTTGATTTATTTGTGGTTCTTTCGTGTACAAGTATGTCAAGAGAAATCTCCTCATCTGTGAAGAAATATATTGCGACTGCGGTTTTCCAGTTGCAAAGTTGAAGTCTTGGACTCTTGAGAATCCTGGAATAAGGAGATTTATGGCATGTAAATATTGGGACCATGACACCAATTCAAGGAGGTGTGAATTTTTTAGATGGACTGATAACAAAATTATAGATTGGCAAAGGGATGTGGCAAACCAACTTCTATTTGAGAAAAAACAACTGGCAACTGAGGTTAATTTGATGAAATGAGAATAAGAGGCTTGTTGATGAATTATAAAAGATGAAGGAGAGGATGAGAAAGAAGAAGGTTCATCCAAGGGAAGGGTTATGTGGTATTATGTCTCTCTGTTTGGTTGTTTCTGTAATAGTGAGTATTTTGATAGTGAAGATATCTGGCTAGAAGTTGTTAAATTTTAAATACTATGTAAATGCAAATTGAATGGAGCTTATGAAAGCATTATTGTTTTTATTTAATCTATGTAAATACTATGTAAATGCAACTTGAATGGAGCTTATGAAAGAATTTTCATTGTTTTTAAAAGTACTGTTGAAATCTTTGAAAATTAAATGAATTGTGAATGACACTGGTGGCTTGGTCTTAACAGTCTGCACAGTTTGGTTATTACTAAAAGTTTTTAAGTGATTACTGAAAACCAGAAATAAGTATTAGGCCAAAGAAAATAAGAAGGATTCATGGTTGAGTAATTTTTTATGAGTGTTTATATGTAAAAATTAGGTTGTATGAGGTTCTTGGCCTATAGACCCAGTGTTATATATTTCCCCAATCCCTATGTTATTTCTTTGTTGAGTTTTCGTAATTGTTTGAACTATAGTTTGGTAATTACCTGTATAAGTTTTGGTAATATCTAAAACTATCCGTTTTGGGGGTAAATACGAAAATTGAATTGATGTAAAACCAAGATACTAAGGGCATTATTGTACTTTTACCGACCACTATTTCAAAGAACCGCCAACTTCTCCCTCCCTCAATTTCTCTCTCCTAAAACTTCCCTCATTCTCTCTCCTAAACCTTCCATCATTCTCAACTTCCTCCACATTCTCTCTCATCAACCACACTTTCTTCTCCCAAAAAAAAACAACGGTTCTCTGACAAACGCACGGCGTATTCTTGGCATCAAATCCGGCAACACTTTCGGTATTATTTGTTGAAGGTGAGTTTCAATCTAGGGTTTAATTTTTTAGGGCAATTTCGAAGTTTTGAATAGTGGCACTATATAACTCCATTCATGATTTAAATTGTGAAATATATGATTTAAGTATTTCAATTGCCTAAAGTTAATGTTTTCTCTTGTGGCAATTTCGATTTTTGTTGGAATTGTGATATTTAATTATTTGTTGCAAGCACTTGATTATGTTGTTCTGGATTGATTAAAGTACTTGTTTTGATATTTTACGGGGAAGAGGAAGGATTGTGTTTGAATCTTATGAGTTATGCGTTTCTAACACATCAATTTTGGTGCTTACAAAAATTCTAAAACATATGATTTAAGTATATGAATATTGAAATTTAGGGTTTTAATTTGTGGCAATTTTGACTTTTTTTGGGAATAATGATATATAATTATTTGTTGTTGTCCATTGATTTAAGTATCTGAATTGTGAAAGTTAGGGTTTTGTTGTAAGTTTAGTTTGAAATTGACAATAGAAGAAAATTGTAAGAATCTAATTATCATGTTAGTTTTAGAAAAGATCGAAGTTTGGACCATGGTTTCATTGATGAATTACAAAGATATTGTGGTGATGTTTTAAAGTTTGTTAGGTGGTTCTCTAAACGCTTCGGGAATTGAGATTTATGTTTATATGTAATCTATACTAGTATTGTTTGGTTTTGAATGTTTAAAGATGGCTATAATAAGGCTAGGTTTATACTTGACCTATCTTTGGCAATTGCCGAAAGTACGTTTGGTAATCGATGCTAGTATTACCTCACCTGTATTTTATGTTTCGTGATTACCAAAACTTTATAGTAATTGTGGTGATATTATGAATTTTGAGATTTCATGTTAGTGTTTATTGGTTCATGAATAGTAAATGATATCTATAATAAGGCTAGGTTCATACTTGTCCAAACTTTTTCAATTCCCTTAACTGTGTTTGGTTATTCATGCTAGTGTTGCCTCACATGTATTTGGTAATTATGTGGTGATGGTATGAATTGTGAGTTTTCATGTAATCTATGCTATTATTGTTTGGTTAATGTATATATAATGATGGTTATAATAATGCTAGGTTTATACTTGACCTATCTTTGGCAATTGCCTTAAATGTGTTTGGTAATTCATGCTAGTGTTGCCTCAAATGTGTTTGGTAATTACCTGATGTATGGAACTTATAGCTTAAACTCTCTTGGGAATGGTTGAAGGAAGCTTTTGACGGTTTATTGTAAGATTTACTCTTTCTCTTACTCTTTATCTTGGTTATTGTCTAGCTTTCAATATTAATGTTTATGGTCATGACTTGGATTAGCTAGGAGTACTACTAGTTGATGTTTGTTGTTGATTTAATGCTAGGTTTCGGATATAATCTGATGTTATATGCTTAACCATGTTGTAGTAAGCTAGGTTCTCTTGATTTATGCTGAACATTATTGAGTGAATCTAGTTAAGCTAGACAAGTTGTTGAATGCTTAGCGCTTGTTTAAATATCGGCAATATTATCGGTTCTCTATTCTTAATGCGATTCTTAGTTTGAATCTCGACGCTAGGAGAGGTTGATTGAGAATTAGGATTTTGTAATGCGCAGCTCGTACTTACTTAACTAAAACTTGAGAGAACGGAGGATTCGATCCTTAACGATAATCAACCAAGAATTGAGTAGGCTTGCAGTGAATCGATAAATAGATCCGTAGAAGTGGATATCAACTGGACCCTAACTTCGTTATTATTGACTTCCACTAATTAATTTTCATCTTGTTTGCTCGTCTAGATTTTAATTTAATCAAAAATCCCCCATTGCCTCGATTGTTCATCACGTAGAGAAATCTAGGTGATCAGTTTCATTAAATACACTTGCTTTCCCCATTTCCCTGTGGATACGAACCCTACTTCCTATCTACATTTATTTGTAAAAGAGAGTAGGAGAAAATAATATTTGGTGACTCTCACGACAAGAGCCCACCAAATTTTGGCGCCGTTCTTGGGGAAATGGTGTTACTTGTTTGTATTTAGTGTATGTTTTTGGATTGTATTGCTTATGGTTTTTGTTTATGGTTAATACTCGTGCTACTAACCAAGAGCCTTTGCAGCATCGATCGAGATCTAGAACTAACCCTTTTCGGGTTGAGAAGAGAATTGCGTGAAGGCTTTAGAGAGCTCCCTTTTCGCTTGAATTTAAAGAAGAGATGCCTCCTAGAGTTGAGCACCGCACTTTAAAGGAGCTCACTCGCTCCTAACCTTGACCAACTGACCTTTGTGTATCACATTTCCGAGCCGGAAGTGGGGGACACATTTGAGCCAAAGTCGGGGTTGATACATTTGCTTCCCTCATTCCATGGGCTAAATGGTGAAGATCCAAATAAACATTTGTCAGAGTTTCACGTGGTATGCAGCAGCATGAAACCAAGTGGAGTTTCAGAAGACAGAATCAAGCTTAAAGCCTTCCCCTTTTCACTAAAAGACGCAGCAAAGGATTTGGATGTACTACCTTCCATTTAGCGACATCACCACTTGGGCACAATTGAAAAAGAGCTTTCTCGAGAAATACTTTCCCACTTCTAAATCATCTACATTGAAGAAGGAGATAAGTAACATTGAGCAACGGGGTGATGAGTCTTTTTATGAGTATTGGGAGAGGTTTAAGAAGTTATGTGCTAGCTGTCCATACCACGGTTATTCGGAGGAAGATTTGGTGCTATATTTCTATAATGGCTTATGTGATGAGGATGCTAGGATGGTTAATGCAAGCAAGTGGCGTCTCCATTGTGAATAAAACCACACTCGTCGCTAAGGAGCTGGTAAATGAGCTTCTTTAGCTCGAGGCGGTTTAGTAGAAGGTCCGGATCTCGACGTGTGGTCGCAGGGTTCTAGTTCTTCTAAGTTGGAAGATCGGGTGCAAGCTCTCACATCCGTGATGCGAGAATTCATAGTGAAAGAGAAAACTCACCAAGTAAAGGCTTGTGGCATTTGCTCTTCAAATCATCCAACCCGATTTTTGCCCTCATCTACAAGAAGAACCGAGTGAAGAGGTTAAGACGGTCAATTTTCAGGGCCAAGGTTTCCAGAAAAGATATGATCCATATTCTGGTACCTACAATCCGGGATGGCGAGATCATCCTAATTTGAGGTACGGGAATTCATCGAGGGAACACAGTCGCCACAGGCAGTATAACCGCCCCACCACCTCCTTATTCGAGGGCACGGAGCAAGGAGCTCCATATTTTCGGCCGCAAGGCCAATCACAGGGACCGAGTACCAGCATGTCTACAGAGGATATGATTAATGCCTTAACTAAAAATGTTACTAACATGCAGGAAAATATGGTTCAGTTTCAGGAGGAGACCCGTTCGAGCATAAAGATTCTGGAAAAGCAAATGAGTCGGGTCTCGGGAGGCGTGGGTCGATTAGAGGGCTCGTGATTCGGGTAAACTACCGTCTCGAAACGGAGGTTAATCCGAGACAAAATGCAAGTGCCATAACACTAAGAAGTGGAAGAGAACTAAAGAGCAATGATAAAGCGACCGCTAAAGACAAAGAGGTAGAGGAAGAGGTCATTGTTTATGAACCGGTGCCCGATGCCGAGCCAATGTCATCTACATCAGATGAGCAATCTAAGCAACCACCACCTCCACCACCTTATGAGTCGGTTCCACCATTTCCAGAGGCACTGAAAGATACTCGAAGAAAGGAGTGCGATAAAGACATTTACGAAACCTTTCGTAAATGTGAGGTAAACATTCCCCTTTTAGATGCTTTAAAACAAATTCCTAGGTATGCAAAGTTTCTTAAGGAAATGTGCACTACTAAAAGAAAACAACGGTTAAAGGGAGCACAAAAGGTTAAGGTTAGCGAACATGTGTCTGCCATGTTTCAAAAGAAACTTCCCCCAAAATGCAGTGATACCTTGTGTGATTGGGGACACCACGTTTCCAAGGGCTATGCTAGATTTAGGGGCTTCTATAAATGTAATTCCTTATTCTTTGTACGAGTCCTTAAACACTAGTGGAAAAACAAGGAAGGACTGCGGTCAAAACAGCCCTAAGGGCTGCGTTTTTTGGCCACACTTCTTTCCATGACCACCCTTCAATAGATAAGAAGGGCTGCGGTTAAGGCCAAAAATGCAGCCCTTATAAGCTTGAAGGGCTACGTTTTCGGCTTAAACCGCAGCCCTTCTCTATGTGAAGGGCTGCGGTTTTAAGCCTAAACCGCAACCCTATTTAAGTGAAGGGTGCGGTTTAGGCTTAAAACCATGACCCTTCACATTCAAATTTTTTAAAAAAATGGAATTAAATCGCCCCCATCCCTTATTGCGCCCATAGACACCCCCCCCTAAGACCCCCACCTGACACCCACCCCGCACCCCCTCACCTCCCACCCCCGCCACCCCCCCCACCCCCTGACCCCCCCCGCACCCCCCACCCCGCCCCCCCCCGCACTCCCACCCCCTGCACTGCCCCCCCCCACCCCCCCCACCCCCACCCCACCCCTGCCCCCACCCCCGCCTCCCACCCCCGGCCCCACCCCACCCCCCCCCCCACCCACCCCCCAAACCCACCCCACCCCCATCCTCTGCCCTCGCCGAGACCCACCCCGCCCCACCCCCAACCCCCACTCTCGCCGACCCCCCCCCCCCCCAAGACACCTCTACTTGACCCCCACCCCACCTGCCACCCATGCCCCAGCCCTTACCACCCCAGCCCCCCACCCTCGCTGGCCCCACCCACCCCTGCCCGGCCCCCCCTGCCACCCCCTGCCAGCCCCACCCCACCCGCCCCGCGCACCCCCCCCACCGCGCCCCGCACCCCCACCCCGCACCCCCACCCCATGCAGCCCCCCACCCCATCCCCCACCCTAAAACCTCCCTTCGACACAAAAAAAGACCGATCAAATTGCAATAATATATATATGACAAGTTTTGTGAACGTAATAATTAACTTTAAATATGTATATATTTAATAATGTAAAAAGTGTACATAGAATTGATACAAACTAGTAGATGTATCATAAGCAATCATCACAAATGTGGGACGCCTTAACTTATCCCGAACTTCATGTAATTCGTCCATGGTGAAGGCCCTCAAACGTGGTGTGTTATTCATATACACCTTGCAAAACAACCAAGGAATAAACACATAATATAAGAATTCAATCATTTACCGTAGTTAGTAGTTCTAAAAAATGACATATACCTTCCCGAAATTCAATCAAAAACAAATGCAAGGCAAAAACTCTATACACTAGGTATATTATACCTTATATTATCATTTTCAAAAAGAAAATGGAGTTAAATGACTCGAGAAACATGAATTGGAGGCGAAAAGGCAAAAATAGGGCTAAAATCACATTTATGTTCCCGATATACAACCAACAACAAATGCACGCCTAAGAATCTACATAATAGTTACATTATACCTCATATTATCATGTTCAAAATGAAATTGGGGTTAAATGAAGCGATAATACGAATTGGACGCGAAAAGGCAAAAATAGGGCTAAAATGCCCTTTTCGTTCCCAAAATTCAACCTACAACAATTGCAAACCTAAAAATCTACACAATAGTTACATTATGCCTCATATTATCATGTTCAAAATGCATTTGGGGTTAAATGAGT
The DNA here is from genome assembly GCA_947648045.1 of Beta corolliflora. Lineage (NCBI taxonomy): Eukaryota > Viridiplantae > Streptophyta > Magnoliopsida > Caryophyllales > Amaranthaceae > Beta > Beta corolliflora. Next base: position 57,982 of record CANSZD010003595.1, read on the forward strand.
CGATAAGTACGATTTGGAAGCAAAAATGCAAAACTAGGCCTAAAATGACCTTTTCGTTCCCGAAATGCAACCAACAACAAATGCAAGCCTAAAACTCTACACAATAGGTACATTATACCTCATATAATCATGTTAAAAAAGAATTACAAATTGGAGAAATTACACAGACCTGAGTTTATGTCTCATGATTTATTGACCTTCCACCGTTTCTTAGGATCCTCAAGTACATGTATCCCTTTCGTGTGATCTACACGCATATAGTTCTCCGACATATTCACATCATCTTCCACACTATTTTCAGGATAGGTAAAAGGGGGGAGGTCCTCAAATGCATCATATTCTTCCTCATTATCAACATCACCAATACCGGGATACTCCTTTTACCGGATACAACAATTGACCACTTATTATCGGCGGGATCGATTACAAAAAAACTTGCTTAACTTATGATGCAATTACAAATGGCTCCTCGGTTTCACGTAGACGACTAAGGTCAACAAGAGTGAATCCGCAAGGATCATCTTTTCTTACGCAACGTCGATTATCGTCAACCCACTTGCAACACAAGAGGCAAATATTAAAAGTACAGTAGTCTAGTTCCCATATTTCTTCTATTCGCCCATAATAATTGCTTTCAGCATGTACAAGCGACTTATCCTTCGAGCTTGCGTATTGTGTAGCTGACGCCACAAGTGAAACACCACTATTTTGTTGCGATGTTGACTTCGGATCTTGACGTTCGGTCCCAAACGTATACCCATTAATATCATAACCCTCATAAGAGCGTACGGCTTCACGAGGACCAAATGCTAACCACTTTTGTTTCGGGGAACACTTTCATCCAAATCATTCCTTTACTCGTTTATGAAACCAATCAATGAAAGTCTTGTTATGCATTTGCGTCAATGCCCTAACTCCTTTTCCGGGATTGCTAACACGTAATTCCTCCATATGTTCATTTAAATAAGGATGGGCCATTGCTACGTGATGCAATACAAATAAGTGAGCTTGTTTACGCTTTTCTACGGAAGGTGTGATCAATTTTGAACCAATTGTGCCCTTGCCCTCAAGTACGCCCTCGTGTCGGGATGTCGGAAGTCCAACGGGATCAACACTAGGAAAATACTCGGCCACAAAATTACGATCTCTTCACCCGACCCCTTGAATTATACTACCTTACGGTTGTGCGGGATTCGAACTTTATCCTTGAAAGTGCCCATATATCTCTCAAAAGGATAGCACCACCTCAAAAACACTTTGGACCACACGACTTAATTTCTCGAACTAGATGGACAATGAGATGGACCATAATGTCAAAGAATGCGGGGGAAAAAACATCTCAAATTTGCATAGAGTTTCAACTACTGCGCTGCAAGGAATCGAGGGTCGACGGTTCTAGGACTTTTCTTTGCATATTGTATGGAAAAATGAACAAAGTTCGGTAATGGTGTGCCTCACATGCTTTGGAAGTATCCCAAGAATTGCAATCGGTAAGAATACTTGCATCATGACATGAAAATCGTGAGATTTCATACTCGATAACTTCAATTCACCATTTAAGGTAACAAACCGCTTCATATTCGATGAGTAGCCAGTTGGGACCTTAATGCCATACAATGACTCGCAAAAAATCCGTTTCTCGCACGTGACATCGTTTAGCAAGTGGTGGCAAATAATTCTTCTCAGAATCCTCCACCTTCTTTTTACTTTTAAGAGTTTCATCATCAACCCTTTCCTCCACTACTTTCTTCTTCCTTAGTCCCTTTTTCGAGCCCACAACTGCGGTCGAAGCCCCTGTTTTTCAAGTAAAGTCGTGACGCCTTAACATCTTTTGTCTTACCGGAATATTCATAAGTGTCGCAAGAATAGCTTCACAAACATTCTTCTCTATGTGCTCCTTTTTCCATAATCCCGTAGGTCGATCAACCTCACTAGCAGGTTTACCAAAGATTGTTTTGATGCCCTTCACACGATTATAAACTTCGGTGCCGGTTAATGGTCTATGAGCAACTTCTTCTTCAACCGTCCCATCGAATGCCTTCTTCTTAAACCTATAGGGATGGTCGCGTGACGAGGTGCCTTCGTGTGCGCATATACACATGTTTGCGGCCCTTAAGGTGTGTAGATTTCATGTCATCTACACAATTGGGCGGGGTTGTTTTCCTCTCGTCTTATACCCGGATAAGTTCCCGCAAAAGTTGGATAATCGTTCATAGTACAAAAAAGCATGGCACGCACAGTGAACATCTCATTAGCATACGCATCAAATACTAACACTCCTTCGTTCCACATCTTACGTAAATCTTAACAAGCGAGTGGAGGTATACATCAATGTCATTTCCGAGGTTGTTTGGGCCCTAGATATAAGAAGCGACGGCATCATGTACTTGCGTTTCATGCACAACCAAGGAGGCAAGTTATAAACCACTAAGACCATTGGCCATGTATCTACTATCTTGGCGATCGAGATTGCCCGAAAGGGTTCATGCCATCCGTACATAATCCAAGCCTCGGATTCCTATCCTCATTACCAAATGCCTTATGCACCCTGTTGATACTTTTCCACTCGGGCGAATCGTCGGATGCTTGAAAGAGACCGTCTTTCTTCCTACGATCGCATGCCACCTCAAATTCTTCACATCTCCTTTAATTGAGAACATGCGCTTAAATCTAGGTATTATGGGTAAATACCCTGACAACCTTAGTTGGTGGTCCTTCACTACCTCCGGCTCCTTCACGCTGTACCTCGACAATCCACAACGTGGACACTCATGTAAATGCTCATACTCATTACGATAAAGCACACAATCATTAGGACAAGCATGTATCCGCTCGTACTCTAAAGCGAAAGGACACATCGGTTTCTTCGCATAATAGTACGACTTTGGCGGTTCATTTCCATCGGGGAGCATATCGGCTAAAACTTCCAACAACGATGTGAAACTAGAGTCCGTCCAACCCGACTTTCGACTTAATGTTGAACGGTGTTATCACCGCGGAAAGTTTGGTGTACTTTGTACAACTGGATACAACGGCTTTGGCGGCCTCAAACATAGACTCGAAAATACGAGGTCGTTTACACGATCGATCTTGACCTTGTGTATCATCTCGTTTACCCGATCCCTATCATCATCTGCAAACTCATCATCCAAATTCTCATCCCCGAACTCATCATCCTTCTTTTCTTCACATACATCGTTCATTACTCTAGAGCTTCCTATATACTTCCCCCTGCTCACCATGCCAAACCCATACGTGGTATTGAGGCCTAAACCCACGACGAAAGACATGCTCCCTAACCACATGTATACTACTAACCTTGCTCACATTTCTACGATCGAAACAAGGACAATAAAAGTCGGTTGCTCCGGGAGGATGCTTGATATTGTAATGCGGTTGTATGAATTCGAGACCCCTTTCACAAACTCGATCGATTCACGACTACCATACATCCAAGTACGATCCATCTCATTCAAGAAGACCTCTAATAATTAAACACAACCATTCATTATAATGCATCGATCATTATTTAAGTACATACACTCACATATCATCATATCACACACGTATAGAGCAATCTAAGATAATGACATGTTCGATTGTATGCGTGCGGCCGAAGGTCCTTATCACTCCAACCAAACCCGTCCTTGGACGTCCTAATCTCACTAGTGAATGTGTGCCAACTTTTCAATTCTAAGGAAAATCAGGGCATTTCCCTCCGATTCTCCAAGTACACAATGTAGATAATTGCTTATCTACATATGTACCTGAGAACAATGTAAGAAAACGATGAGCCAAGATTTTCCTCGGGGTGAAAAAGAACACACATTCACCACCTAAGTGAGATCCAAGCGTCCAGAAGCGATCCCCAAACGGGGGACTATTCAAGACTTACTCCTAATGAGTAAGTCTTGAGCGAGTATCTAGGCATATGATGACAATTGAAACAACTTGTAGATTTCATAGCTATATTACATTGCGTTTTCATACAATCTCATATCAAGAAATATACATACATTATAAGAAATACATATATATATATATCAATAAATTATCATAACTTAATCAAATTGAATCACATGACAACTTTGTCTCATCAACAAATTAAATCAAATAAAAAAGAAAATGAAATTAAACTAGTTACCTCTTAACACCGATGATAAGCGATGAAGAGAGTAGAGATAGTTGGAACTTTATTTGCCTTCCTAAGCCTCTTCTTCCTACAATTAACAAAACCCACATTGCACATTAATCATTTAATTCAATTAAGAAAAATAAAACTAACTTAAAAACATTAATTCATACTTAACTAAGCAAACAATTAGCTAAACCCCAGAGCTAGCAATGAAGAAAGAGTAGGGCGAGTGGTGGTGGTAGTTGTTCTTTGCCACTTGTGGGTGGTGGCGGCTGCGTAGTGGTGGAGGAGCTCCATAACCTAAACCCACTCAAATGGTGGAGAAGAAGAGAAAAGAAGAGAAGAGAAGCTAAGAGAAGAGAAGAGAGGTGAAGGAGAGAAGGGTTGTGGTGGTGAAGCAATGTGGGTGCTCCGGCGTCGGGGCTCCGGTGATGGGGCGTTAGGGTTAATGTGCGAGTGAGTGAGAGGGAGGGAGGGGTTTTTCGCTCGTCAAATGCGTGTAAGGGAAGGAAATTTAGAAAATATGTCTACCTATTTGTACATGTGTGTGTGCGCAAAGCGGAGATATGGGATGGGATCGGAAAGGGCTGCGGTTAGTCTAAACGCGGCCCTTCGTTTATGAAGGGGCTGCGGTTTTCGGGCTAACCGCGGCCCTTCATTAGTAGGGCTGCGGTTAGCCTCAAAACGCAGCCCTTCATCTTGCATGAAGAGGCTGCGATTTCTTGTTAACGCTTGACCCTTAATAAAAGGGCTGCGGTTTCCAAAGAAACCGTAGCCACTTCTTCTTGCGTTCGACCCTTCCTTTTTTCCCCTAGTGAAAGCTAGGTGCCTTACATGAAAGCAGGTGTTGTGATTCAGTTAGGCTGGCCGTTCTAATGCTTATCCTAAGGGAATAGTGGAAGACGTGCTAGTTAAGGTTGATAAGGCGATTTTTTCTGCCGATTTTTATGTCCTAGATATGGAGCACGATGAACATGCGACCCCTATTTTGTTAGGACGACCATTTTTAAAAAGCTGCTAGGACTAAAATTGATGCGCATAGTGGATCTCTTACTATGGAATTTGATGGAGATACGGTAGAGTTCAACATTTATGATTCCACGAAATTTCCGAGTGATGATCATTCATGTTATTCTATAGATGTGATTGACTCTTTTCGCGGGACGTGTTTGAAATTGATGGTAAAGATGAATTGCGGGTGGTTCTTGAGCATAGTTTGAAAGATAATGAAATTGAGTATGTTTTAAGCGCTAATTTGCGGGAAATAGTGCGGGTTTTGGAAGATCAAGACAAGCTTAGACGGTCCCTTTTCATTTTGGACCCGTCCCACTAACCATTCCTAGAGAAAAGTTGTTACCATCTGTTTTGCAGGCCCCAAAAGTGGAATTGAAGCCCTTCCTAGATAATTTGAAGTATGTGTTCCTTGGAGAAGGAGAAACATTACCAGTGATCATCTCGAAGTCGGCTCACCCGCGAGCAGAAAGAAGACTTATTGAGGTTCTTAAAGAGCATAGAGAAGCAATTGGATGGACGATTGCCGACATCAAAGGCATAAGTCCCACCACATGCATGCATCGGATCTTGATTGAAGATGATGCGAAACCGGTGAAGGCAACCACAAGGCCAGGTTAAACCCACCTATGATGGAGGTAGTGAAACGAAATTCTAAAATTACTCCAGCGAGGGGATGATTTACCCTATTTCGATAGCAAATGGGTTAGTCCTACCCAAGTTGTGCCTAAGAAGACGGGTGTAAGCTGTTGTGGAAAACCAAAATGGTGAGTTGATTCCTACACGTATCCAAAATGGATGGCGTGTTTGCATTGATTATCGTAAATTGAATCTTGCGTGACTAGGAAAGACCATTTTCCTTTACCATTTATAGATCGAAATGCTTGAAAGACTTGCTAGTCATACCTTCTATTGCTTCTTAGATGGTTATTCGGGGTACTTCCAGGTGGCTATTGCGCCGGAGGATTAGAGAAAACCACATTTACGTGTCCTTTTGGCACGTTTGCATATAGCGCATGCCTTTTGGGTTATCAATGCCCTTGCCACTTTTCGGAGATGTATGATGAGTGTATTCTCTGAATATGTCGAAAGGTTTGTTGAAGTTTTTATGGATGATTTCACTATACATGGAGATTCTTTTGTGAGGTTGCTTGCAACACTTAGTTTTGTGCTTAAAAGATGTATAGATTCTAACCTTGTGTTGAATTAGAAGTGCCATTTTATGGTGCGACAAGGGATTGTTTTAGGCCATGTGGTTTCCGAAAAGGACTCGAGGTAGATAAAGCTAAGGTAGACACTATTCAATCTTTGCCTTATCCTACTAATGTTAGAGAAATACGTTTTTTCTTGGCCATGCGGGTTTTTATCGCGGGTTCATCAAGGACTTTTCGAAGATTTCATCTCCTTTATGTAAGTTGTTGCAAAAGGATGTGGATTTTTCTTTTGACGAACATTGCAAGAATGCCTTTGAAACCTTGAAAGAAAGACTTGTCTCGGCTCTAATTATACAACCACGATTGGTCTCTTCCCTTTGAGATCATGTGCGTGCAAGTGACTACGCCGTCGGAGGCGGTGTTAGGTCAAAGGGTGGGGAGAGCACCTCATACTATCTATTATGCTTCCATGACACTAAATGAGGCTCGGCGTAACTATTCTACTCTTTGAAAAAGAATTGTTAGGCATTTGTAGTATTTTCTTTGGAAAAATTTAGATCTTATTTGCTTGGAACAAAAGTTATTGTATATCTTTGAACATACGGCTCTTCGTCATTTAATGACGAAAAAAGAAGCAAGCCAAGATTGATCGGGTGGATTATGCTTTTGAGCGAGTTTGATTTGGAGGTGAAAGACAAAAAGGGGACCGGGAATTTAGTAGCGGATCATTTGAGTAGATTGGTGTCTTCCTATGATTTAGAGAAGAATGTTGAAAAACCATGGAAAGAACCAATTCGGGAAGAATTCCCGGATGAACATTTGTTCGCCCTTAAGGAGTTTAGTCCATGGTATGCTAACATTGTGAATTTCCTTGTCTCTAACAAATTTCCTCCTCATTTTCAAAAGCACAAAGAGACAAATTACGAAGCGATGCAAAGCATTATGTATGGGACGATCCATATTTGTGGAAACATTGTGCGGATCAAGTGATTAGAAGGTGCATTCCCGATAATGAGGTAATATCGATTCTCACCTTTTGTCATTCCCATGCATGTGGAGGTCATTTTGGAGCAAGGAGAAGCTGCTCGAAAGGTATTAGATTGTGGTTTTTATTGGCCTAGTTTGAATAGAGATGCATACCATTTACGTAAGTCGTGCGATAATTGTCAAAAGAGTGGGAATATCTCCCAAAGAAATGAAATGCCACAAAACTCGATCTTATATTGTGAAATATTCGATGTTTGGGCCATTGATTTTATGGGGCCATTTCCTAACTCTTTTGGTTTCATGTACATTCTTTTAGCAGTGGATTATGTATCAAAATGGGTGGAGGCTAAGGCCACTTGTGCTGACGATGCTAAGGTGGTTGCAGATTTTGTGAAATCTCACATATTTTGCGGAGTTTGGAATTCCGAGGGCATTGATTAGTGACAAGGGAACTCATTTTTGCAATCGAACCATAGGTGCTTATTGCTTTGAAAAAGTATCATGTGACTCACAAGACCTCCACGACCTACCATTCACAAACAAATGGCCAAGCGGAGGTGTCCAATCGCGAGATCAAATCAATCTTGGAGAAAACGGTGAATCCAAGTAGGAAGGATTGGAGCTTGCGATTGGAGGATGCACTATGGGCATATAGGACGGCTTATAAAACCCCCATTGGTATGTCACCATACAGATTAGTGTTTGGAAAGCCGTGTGATCACCTTCCAGTGGAGCTTGAGCACAAAGCATTTTGGGCCATTAAAAATTTCAACATGACCTTGGATGAGGCTGGATTGCATCGGAAACTACAGTTGCAAGAATTGGAGGAGATAAGGAACGAGGCCTATGAAAACGCAGCAATTTACAAAGCAAAGACTAAGGCATGGCATGACAAGCTAATAATAAGAAAAAAGTTCGTGGTGGGCCAAAAGGTCCTCTCGGTTTCGATCCCGCCTACGTCTTTTTCCGGGAAAGCTGCGTTCTAGGTGGATTGGGCCATTCATTGTCGTGAAAGTGTTTCCCCATGGTGTCGTGGAAATCATGAGCGAAGCTACTTCGAAGATTTTAAAGGTAAATGGGCAAAGACTTAAACCATGCTTTGATGGATTCGAGCAAGTAAGGGCCGAGGATGTCCCTCTCGGCGACCCGGAGTATGGATAAGGTTCATTAAAATGCTTCGTCGTGTCGACGAAGTTAAATAAACGAACTTGGATGTATATATTTGTTTCAAATCTTTTATTTGCATTTTTTCGTTGTAGGATATTATGTTTGTTTGGTTATGATTTTTGCGGGAAATCAGAAATTTGAAGAATGAGAAGTGTGTTGTGTGTGTGAGTAATTTGTGAGTTACAACAAGTTTGAAAGAATGTTAGAGAGTCATTTCAAAAAGAAGGAAAACCGAACAAGAGAGAATTTTTGAGCGAAGGATTTCGGCCCAGTCGCACCTCGCATACATGCCGCGACCCGCGAAGTTGGTGGTTTTCGAAGGAAAAATGCGAGTGGGATCGCACGGTGCGAGCATTGTCGCACCTCGCGAAACCTTGATGTCGCACCTCGCGACCTGCGGCACCTCGCGACTGGGTAAATCCCGCTTCTTCCTCTTCTTTAAACACGATTCTCCTCTCCCTCTCACTCTACCCACTCGACTATCTCACTCTTCCACTCCCTCACAGCAGCTCGTCTCTCTCTCATACTCTTCCACCACACCTCCACCGCCACTCCACCCCAAAAAAACCGCCGCCCCATCCTTCAATAAAACCACCCACCTTCATCTCCTTCTTTAATTCATCACCTCACACTCAATTTTCAGAAATTATCTTCAAAAAAAAATCAAACCCTAGAATTTGGGGGTTTTCTTTTGGTGAAGAATTTGGGGAAATTGAAGGATATAAGTTGAAGACACAAGCAAAGGAAGGAGTTTTATCACCACAACAACAACTAAATTACATTCTTAAGAGCATTTGAAGGCTTCCCTTGGTACACAATTTCCATCTCTAACAACATTTTGTTTTGTTTGAGAAATTTTACTTCATTGTTCATAGTTAGTCTTGGATTGTTGTTGGTTGTTATTGTTGTATGTTTAATTGGTGATTGATTATTGAGGGTTGAGAATTATTGTGTTGTTTGAGAATTGGTGGTTGTGATTGAGCATTGTTTCACTTGGGAATTGGTGGTTGTGTTGCATTGTGTGGAGGGATCAGTTGTTGCTTAGAGATGGCCTCACAAAAGAGAAAGACCACTAATGCTAGCTCAGCGGTGCACCTCGTGTTAATACCATGGGTTTGAACAACCTCACTTCCGACCATAAAGGAAATGGCTTCGCCTCACTAAGCCGGAAGAACCATACAAGAAACCAAGTTTGTTTGTTTGGATACATTAGGCACCTTAGGGTTGCGTGCGCTGTTGAGTAATTATTGGGTAAAGTCGGGTTACGCGGTTTCTTGAATTTCAAGCCCGTACTTATGAAGCTACACTTTAGAATTCCTTTCCACATTAGAGAAGGGTAGCGATGAGGATGGAAAGTTCATTACCTTTCACCTTAATGATAATGAATACACGATGCACTTCTGATGAAATTATGGAAGCTTTTGGGTGGACTTATGTGGAGGATAGGGATTTTGAAACTCCGGGTGTATTCAATGAGTCTATGTTCTATGGTAACATCACCGATGGTTTGACATGGCACGGAAGGTGCAAGAATAGCTCGCTCCCACATCCAGGCTCTCCGTTTTCTCACCGATTCCTTACCATGACTATCTTTTGCCACGGTGAGCCTACGAACCTCCCAAAGTTTGATTTAAAATGCTTGCGGGCCATGACACCTGAGGGATGTGGTTGCCCGGATTGGGTTGGAATATTTGTTAACAATTGTTTGGAGATCGCGAGAAAAGAGAGCGGGAAAATAAGCATGGGTGGAATGGTTTCCCTTTTGGCCACTTACTTGGAGGAAGAGATTAGAGCGGACGATAACGGTAAACAGATTCTCCGGGCATTAGGTACTATTGATGCTCGTTTGTGGCGGCCTCCAATGTGTACAATAAGGATCAATTGAAGAAGGCATCAATGTTGTGGGTTTCCCAGAGGCGACCATTATGTATGGCTTTACGGGGCCAATAGTGTGAAATATATGGTTTTGCCTCGGGCTCGAAAAGCGGCCATCACCGCTACTACATCTCATCGTCGGCTCTATCTCCTCCGGATGATACTTATCGAGACGTAGTTGAAGAAGAGTTTGGTAGGGCGCGTGCCCGGCCGCAGCCCGGCAGCGAAACCCCAGAGCCCCTTGATATTTCACACCATGGTCGAGACAAGATTTGATGCTCTTGAGGAGAGTCAAAATATGTTCGGGATACAATTAAATGATATCGGCGGCGATTGGATGGGTTTGAGGGACTCGATGTACTCCATGTCTTCCATGGTTTCGGCCGTGAATTCATTCTTTGCGGCCTCTAACCCGGTTACCACGACCCCACTTTGCTACCATCGAGATGCACCGCCGACGAAGCAAGCGGAGTGTGACTCTAGGGGAGCGGGACATCGCGATCTGGTGGGCCTTCCGGTTCTTAATTGGTTAGTTTTATTTCCTTCTTCTCGCATTGAGGACAATGTGTATTTTAAGTGTGGGGGGGGAGGAATGAAGTTCGGATTGTAAATATTTATGTTTTATGTTTTATATGTTCTATGTTCTAAGTCGTATTTTCATGAGATTGAAAAAAAAAAGAGAAAAAAAAGAAAAAAAAAAATTGATGATAAAATGAAACCCGCTAAGTTGAAAACCCGCAAGGGCGGGCGACTTAGGCAAAATTTGGGGACCTTGATAGGTTGAAAATCCGAAAGGCCAACCTATGCAAAACAAATGGCTTAAAGAGCGGGTGAGTTGTGAGCTTCTAAAAAAAAAAATTTGAGAGGCTAGGATGAAAACCCGAAAGGGCTCCTAGGCAAAATGAGAGAAAAAGAAAAGAGAGGAAAATTTTATTGCTCATTTACGGAGTTTTGGTGGCATAAGGATGGAGGCGTTTTCGGCGTTTTCGGAGTTTTCGGGTAGGTTGTGGAAATATGTTGATATCCTTGTTCATATGGTGATTTGTAAAGTTGTGCTTATTGTTTAAAGTTTGAATTCCTTTTGCAACTTGGAATTTAAGCTTTATATTGATGGTTAGTTGATTATTTTTTGAAGTAAGCATGGAATTTACCCCTTTTTGTCATTGTTCCATGGCTTACTTGGTGTAAGTTAGTTGGAGTAGATTTTAGGTTACGTTTGTGGTTTGAAGTAAGCATGGAGTTTATTTTTTTTGCAGCACTCCCTAGCTTGCTTAGGTTAGGATAGTTGGATTGGTTGGAGAGTTAAGGCGAAGTTTGGTGTTGATTCACTTGGGCATTGTTTTTATTTATTTATTCTCTTCATTAAGTTTACTCGAGGTCGAGTAAAGACTAAGTGTGGGGGTATTTGATGTGTTCAAGTTTATCGGGGTTTTTACGTTGTTTTAGACGTCTTTTGGATGGAAGGCTTGGTCGTAGTCATGGGCATTAGCGCACTTTTAGGCTTTAGCGGAAGTTTAAGGTTGAAGTTGTAAGAGAGTGTTAAGGTACGACATTGTGAGCCTTTGGAGTTGTTGGGAGCTTTGGCCTATAGTCACTTTGGGCATCAGCGTGGCGGCACGTGAACATCATTGGACGGCATCGGCACCATCATCCTTCGGCCGCCAAGCAAGTTCAAGAAAAGCCCGGGTCGCACCTCGCGACTGTACCACACCTCGCGACACGGGCACTTTTGTGGTTCGTTCGTGTCCGTCGCAAAATACGAGGTGCGACCATACTCGCACCTCGCGACATGGCTATGTAGCACCTCGCGAAGTATCCGCACCTCGCGACCCCCGGCCGAGCAAAGTCGGTTAAGTTGCCGACTTAGACAACTTGTAACTTTCTTCTTCTTTTACGTTATAGTTTCTTTTGGGAGTATAAATAGGACAATATTCATAACCCTAAGGGGTTAGCCACTCTTAGAGAAAAGAACTCCTCCCTTTTGTTTTAGTTTCTAGTTTTCATCTTCCATTGAGCTCTATGTATTTCACTTTTGTATTTTGGACAAGAAGCATGGAACTTATAGCTTAAACTCTCTTGGGAATGGTTGAAGGAAGCTTTTGACGGTTTATTGTAAGATTTACTCTTTCTCTTACTCTTTATCTTGGTTATTGTCTAGCTTTCAATATTAATGTTTATGGTCGTGACTTGGATTAGCTAGGAGTACTACTAGTTGATGTTTGTTGTTGATTTAATGCTAGGTTTCGGATATAATCGATGTTATATGCTTAACCATGTTGTAGTAAGCTAGGTTCTCTTGATTTATCTTTGAACATTATTGAGTGAATCTAGTTAAGCTAGACAAGTTGTTGAATGCTTAGCTCTTGTTTAAATATCGGCGATATTATCGGTTCTCTATTCTTAATGCGATTCTTAGTTTGAATCTCGACGCTAGGAGAGGTTGATTGAGAATTAGGATTTTGTAATGCGCAGCTCGTACTTACTTAACTAAAACTTGAGAGAACGGAGGATTCGATCCGTAACGATAATCAACCAAGAATTGAGTAGGCTTGCAGTGAATCGATAAATAGATCCGTAGAAGTGGATATCAACTGGACCCTAACTTCGTTATTATTGACTTCCACTAATTAATTTTCATCTTGTTTGCTCGTCTAGATTTTGATTTAATCAAAATCCCCCATTGCCTCGATTGTTCATCACGTAGAGAAATCTAGGTGATCGGTTTCATTAAATACACTTGCTTTCCCCATTTTCTGTGGATCCGAACCCTACTTCCTATCTACATTTATTTGTAAAAGAGAGTAGGAGAAAATTATATTTGGTGACTCTCACGACAAGAGAGCCCCGGTAATTACTGAATATGTTTAGTGATTACTAAAACGTTAAAGAAATTGTGGTGATGTTATGAATTGTGAGTTTTCATGTAATCTATTCTATAGTATTGTTTGGTTTATGAATAGTTAATGATATCAATAATAAGGCTAGGTTTTTAGTTGTCCTAGCATTTTCAATTCCCTAAGCTCGTGTTTCATAATCTATGGTAGTGTTGCCTCACTTGTGTTTGGCAATTACCTTAACATGTTTGGTGATTACTAAAACTTTATAGAAATTATGGTGATGTTTTGAATTATAAGTTTTCATGTAATCTATGCTAGTATTGTTTGATTCATGAGTATTTAATGATGGTTATAATAAGGCTAGGTCATTTATACTTGACCTATCTTTGGCGATTGCCTTAAATGTGTTTGGTAATTCATGCTAGTGTTGCCTGTTTGTGTTTGGTAATTACCTGGTTTTATGTTTGGTGATTTCCAAAAACATTCTAGAAATTGTGTTGATGTTATGAATTGTAAGTTTTCATGTAATCTATGCTAATATTGTTTGGTTTATGAATAGTTAATGATATCTATAATAAGGCTAGGTTTATACTTGTCCTAGCTTTTTCAATTCCTTAACCGTGTTTGGTAATCTATGCTAGTATTGCCTCACTGTGTTGGGTAATTACCTGAATATGTTTGGTGATTACCAAAGCGATAAAGAAATTGTGGTGATGTTAAGAATTGTGAGTTTTCATGTAATCTATTATATAGTATTATTTGGTTTATGAATAGTTAATGATATTTATAATAAGGCTAGGTTATTAAGTTGTCCTAGCTTTTTCAATTCCCTTAACTGTGTTGTGTAATCTATGCTAGTGTTGCTTCACTTGTGTTTGGTAATTACGTTAACATATTTGGTGATTACTAAAACTTTATAGAAATTGTGGTGATGTTTTGAATTGTAAGTTTTCATGTAATCTATGCTAGTATTGTTTGCTTCATGAATATTTAATGATGGTTATAATAAGGCTAGGTTTATACTTTACCTATCTTTGCGATTGCCTTAAATGTGTTTGCTAATTCATGCTAGTGTTGCCTGTTGTGTTTGGTAATTACCTGGTTTATGTTTGGTGATTACCAAAACTTTCCAGAAAATGTGGCGATGTTATGAATTGTAAGTTTTCATGTAATTTATGCTAATATTGTTTGGTTTATAAATAGTTAATGATATCTATAATAAGGCTAGGTTTATACTTGTCCTAGCTTTTTCAATTCCCTTAACTGTGTTTGGTAATCTATGCTAGTATTACCTCACTGTGTTTGGTAATTACTGAATATGTTTAGTGACTACCAAAGCGTTAGAGAAATTGTGGTGATGTTATGAATTGTGAGTTTTCATGTTATCTATTATATAGTATTGTTTGGTTTATGAATTGTTAATGATATCAATAATAAGGCTAGGTTTTTAGTTGTCCTAGCTTTTTCAATTCCCTTAGGCGTGTTTGGTAATCTATGCTAGTGTTGCCTCACTTGTGTTTGGTAATTACCTTAACATATTTGGTGATTACAAAAACTTTATAGAAATTGTGGTGATGTTTTAGTTTTCATGTAATCTATGCTAGTATTGTTTGGTTCATGAATATTTAATGATGGTCATAATAAGGCTAGGTTTATACTTGACCTATCTTTGGCAATTGCCTTAAATGTGTTTGGTAATTCATGCTATTGATGCCTCGGTTGTGTTTGGTAATTACCTGGTTTATGTTTGGTGAATACCAAAACTTTCCGAGAAATTGTGGTGATGTTATGAATTGTAAGTTTTCATGTAATTTATGCTAATATTGTTTGGTTTTTGAATAGTTAATGATATCTATAATAAGGCTAGGTTTATACTTGTCCTAGCTTTTTCAATTCCCTTTCTTGTGTTTGGTAATCTATGCTAGGTTTGCCTCACTTTGTGTTTGGTAATTACTTGATGTATGTTTGGTGATTACCAAATGATTGCGGAAATTGTGCTTCTGTTATATTATTTTTGGTTATTACAAAAACTATGTACATTTATTACCTAACTTGTCGGTATGTGAGATCCGTTTATAGTTTTTTTTGGGCGGTGAGATGGCAAGGGTAAAGGCGACGACTTTCGAGCCGACGAAGAATAAGGGCAAGAATGCTAACGATGATTCGGATTATGTGGAATCCAGGAAGGCGAAGAATCCCCGGGTCGTTCATATAGAAAAAGGCAAGCTCCAAAAAGCAAGAGCCATCTATTTCTCGAGTTCACGGAAAAGGCAAGGTACCCTTAAGGGTGTTCATCCTATCATTCCCGAAACTAATGTTGATGAAAACAAAGGTTTCGCACCCCGAAGCATGGTAAACGTTACAACAAAAATCTTGGTACATGTCATGTGTACTCGGGTAGGACAGTGGACTTCATGTCTTTGAAGCTTCACAATGCAAACTTCCTTTTTGATTGGTTTTCATACTAACGATGGCATATACTACTCTAGACTAAGCTCCCTTGCTATCCTGAACTTGTGAAAAAATTCTACACATATCTTGAAGTGGATGACAGCGATGATGGCGGGGGTAACATCTTGGGCGAAAGGTGTCGAAATCTCGTTCGATGATATAGAACTTGGAACCATTCTTGGTTTGCTGTGGATGGTTTTACGGGATTACCTCTGTAACAAATGTAGTGAAGTCGATGAATTTGATGCTCGGGAGTGCAACGAACTATTGTTGATGGATAACGAAGACGATAGGACCCGTAAGCCTCGAGTTGATGAGTTTCCTCTCCGGACTCGTTTCAACGGACCTTCAATACTCGTATAAGGGGAAATCAACATTAACGTGGTGACATATTGATTATGTTTTGTGTCATTTCAAAGAAAAAAATGAACATGCCCGTTTCATGGTCGAGTTGATGTCCCATATAAGCATATCGGATAAGTCGTAAGTCTTGTTTGCTAAGTCATCGAATAATCAACTTTTTAAAAAATAATAGCAATTTTAGGGGCGGGTTGATATTTCGAATGTAAAAGTCGATTTAATTTATTTATTATTATTTTACCCACCAAAAACATATAGCACATAAGCAATTTTTTTAGGTAACTTGATAAATATTTAACCTATCGAGAATATGCATAATAGGCTTATCGGTTTGATGATGTTTGGTGATTACCAACTATGTCGAGATCGGCTTACGTACTTGTGTTACGAAGAGTTTTAGGTAATTACAAAACAAGTTTTCGTGATTACCAAATAGTAATAGACCGACTTATGTGTTACGATAAGGTTTGGGTAATTACTAAAAGCGATTTTGGTGATTACCAAACAATGTCGGACTCACTTCTACATTTACGAAGAGGTTTTGGTAATTCTTGAAACAATGTTGGTGATTATCAAACAATGTCGGGATAGTAGGTGAAAATGTATATTGAGATGGTTTGTATAGGTTTCCAAAAGATACAAAAAAATCATGATACAAAAGAGATACAAAAAAATCATGATTCCCCAAAATGGTTGCGGGCACCAACCAATAACTAGCAATTATAACTACCAAATTGTTGGGGTCCCCCAATCAAAAACTAGGAGATCCTTCTGAAAGTAAGAAACTTCGTAGCACGAAATGCATTCTGCTGCTTCTCCAGATATAAATGTTCTAGGCATATGATTCTTTAGGATGTCGCTAAGTTTGGGGGAGTCGCTTGTCTCAGGTTTTTTATGCGGAGTAACGGGAGGCGTCTTGTTGAGGTCGAATAACTTGGTTGAGCTCTCGTTCGCATTCTTCTTAGGCGTGGAGGGCTCATTGAACAAACATTTTTGCTTCTTCCTTTTTGGCTTACCCTTTATCTGCACTACCTTAGGGTCATTTAAACCTACCAAAACCCTTGGAGATAAGATTTGGTCATTCAACTCTGGAGTAGCAGACAACTGAAGCTTGAAGAAAGCTACCTTCAGCTTTTGTGATGACTTGTACGTTCTGGAATACGTCTTACAAAGTTTTTTTGCTTCCAATGTGAGGTACGTAAACCGTCCAAGTACCGCGGCTTCGTCATTGCTCTTGAAGTTATCCATGGCCTCGCTTGGATTAGAGGTTGTCTTTGCATGTCTTGTCCATCGACGGAGAATATTTCCCACCGGAATCTGATCAAAATAAGAAAACTTCATGACAGCAAACATGTGGCGACATGGGAAACCAACCGATTCAAACTTCATACAACAACAATACATTGTCTCAATTCTCTTATAATGAGCAACAACGTATTGTGCATCTTTGTGCTCGGTGTTTGATAGCAAATAACATGTAACTGGACCATCGGGATGTAAATGTTCAACTTGAGTATCAATGACGATGTGCATTCTTTAAAAGTCAAGTTCCTTACACATCAAGTCATAAGCACCCTGCGTATATATAGTTGATGCATGTTCTTTGACATTCTTCAAGACTCCTTTGACCACCGGTATTGTGTGTTCCGTGATGTAGTCATCTTCTGTCTCAGTAAATCGGTTTATTTTTAGTGCTATGTCGTACAATGCAACAAATCTATACAACTTTATTTTGGTTCCAAGAACAATCTTCAAAGTGCGATTCATTGACTCGCATCTCTGTGTGCTTCTCATACCTATTCATTGGTTAAATAAATGAGAACATTATACAGGAATAATTTAGGTAATTACTGGAACAAGCATAAGTACTTACTTATAATTAACATGT
This sequence comes from Beta corolliflora, assembly GCA_947648045.1. Lineage (NCBI taxonomy): Eukaryota > Viridiplantae > Streptophyta > Magnoliopsida > Caryophyllales > Amaranthaceae > Beta > Beta corolliflora. The sequence goes on from CANSZD010003595.1 coordinate 75,847, forward strand.
TAGGTACTCACCAAAACACACCTAGGTAATTACTAAACTCTCACAGTGATCTTTAGTGTGTACTCAGAAGTGGGTATTCACTGCTTAGTAATCACCTAGACTAGGTATGGTAATTACCTAAACATTAAAAAGCTATGCATGGAGGAAAATAATTTAGATTTGTTCTAAGGCAAAAGCGGCCATGCATAAATGCTTCTCCCCATTTTTCCTTGTCATTGTACAAATACGCGGCCCATTTTTTTCTTGCAATTTGTACTTTACAACAAGTTTACGCCACACCTCTTCAAATTATTCTCTTGTTCGGCATTTGTCAACGCATTTCATGAAGCATTTGCCAAACCGTTTTCCTCCATTTTTTATATTCCTCATCAAATGCCACAAACATAATCTATGATGGGCATTTGGTAGGACAATCTTAATTGCGGCGGCCATGGCCTTGTCCTTATCGATTATGGCCAGTTCGTGGTATATTCCCTTCCCCCAAATTAGACCCAACTGCTCCAAAACCCATTTATAGGTCTCTGTTGTTTCATCGGAAACCAAAGCAACGGCGAATGGGACTGTTTTCCCATGGTGATTGATACCGACGATCACCACTAATGGCTTATTGTAAGCATTGCACTTGTAAGTTGTGTCAAACGCAATGACATTACCAAATGTTTTGTAATTGCGGCGGGACGTCCCAGCACACCAAGACATATTCTCCAAGTCTTTGTCTTTGTCTTTGTCCCGTGTGTATTGTAAGAAAAACTTATTGTCATGCTGTTTTGCACATAGCAAGTATGCCATTACCGCCTCTGCATCACCATCGCCGATTTCTTCCATTTGTAACGGGTTAATAGTGTTGTACATGTCCTTTGCTAGGAAATAAACTATGTCTGAACCTCCTGCTTCTTGAACAAAATTACGCATAGTTACACAAGGAGAAACTCCCGAATTAATCATGGATTTAATACGACTCTTGTCAGCCTCGGAAATATTACGATGGTGCCTGTGAAAAGATAATGAACATAACTTGTTTGATTTTTAATTGTCAACGTGAACCACACAATGGCACATTTTATGATATAAATCATGTTTACTAATCATAAATGTCCACCTACTGACCATATTTGGTAGTATTAAAAAATAAGTTAGGTAATCACTGAAACAAATACATTGAGTGCTAGGTAATCACCAGACAGTGTTTTGGTAATAACCAAAGATAAAAAAAACCATTTACTCCAAATATTTTCATTTTACGATTTGGTTAGGTAATAACTTGACTACGGGAATAGGTAATAACCTAATAGTGAAGATAATATCTTAAGAAACATCATCTTGGAAGAAGTAAATGTAATGAACCCATACTGAAAATACCTTATGAATGGTTGTTGGTGTGGGGGAACCAGATCATGATTGTGGACATCATTAAATTCCTTGACAAAGTATTTTTCCTGAACCTTATCCCATTTGAACTTAACAATCGCCTAACAACCGCATCTTGTAAGTGCTCTTTCGGAAATCTTCCTATTTGGATTATCCAAGTATTGGTTATCCCGAAAATCTTGCTTACTGCACCATATGGTTTTTGAGGTGAAGTGATCACCACTTGTACCCTTAGTTGGGGCCTTGTGTCGGATTACAAATCCTTTAACCTTGCCATACAACATATAAAACCAAACACAATTTTCCAGAGTGTCAAAGTATAATTGCTTCATATCTTCCTCATTGAAATCTTCTAGATCTTTGTCAAAATTCTCCCAAATCTCCATATCAAAGAAAGTATCCGAGTCGTCAATATCCTCATCCATCGGGGACTTAGGTGCATCCCGAGCTTTGTCTTCTTCGTGAATTTTGTGAGTCTTCTCCAAGTCATCCAAGCCATCAATATGTTGAGTATCGTCACCCTTTGCGAATCTTGGTGTGTGAATAGCTTCATCTTCTATATCAAGTTTTTGAGTAACCTCCAAGTCATCCAAGCCATCTATATGTTCATTGTGCTCCGTTGACATCATGAGTTTACGTATTGTTCATACGCACTCCAATAACCTCTGAATGCAAAATGTTGAATATAATTAGAAATCTGCATCATTAACATTTGCTAAAGCCAATGCAATCATAAAAATTAAGTGGAATGCCAATGCAATCATGTGTTTGGTTATTACCGAATTATGTTTGGTGATTACCAAACTATTCCAAAAATTGTAGTGATGTTATGAATTGGAAGTTTTCATGTAATCTATGCATGCTAGTGTTGTTTGGTTTATGAATAGTTAATGATATATATAATAAGGCTAGGTTTATACTAGTCCTAGTTTTCAATTCCCTTAACTGTGTTTGGTAATCTATGCTAGTGTTGCCTCACTTGTGTTTGGTGATTACACGATGTATGTTTGATGATTACCAAAATATTCTAGAAGTTGTGGTGATGTTATGAATTGTATGTTTTCATGTGATTACGCTAGTATTGTTTGGTTTATGAATAGTTAATGATGGCAATAATAATGCTAGGTTTAAACTTGTCCTATATTTTTGAATTCCCTTAACTTTGTTAGGAAATTATGTATATGTTTGGTAATTACCTAAATATATGCAGGTAATTACTAAACATGTTCTGTACAAGGATACATTTATACCACTATTTATGAAAAAAAATACCATTGAAGAGAAAGCTTTTTTTGTTTCAAAAAAATACCATTGAAAGAGAAAGCTATATTTAAACTTAGAATCTTCACTATGGTTGTTTTGTTGCAAAAAACAAAATGAAAATAATGCTTTGTAAAGTTCAAAATTTCTAGGGTTTACTTTTTTTTAAAACTTTTAATTTATGTGGAACTATAATATTATAAAAGTGAAATCTTAAGCATTGATTGCTTTTTCAAAGTCAAAATACTACATTTATTGTTGTTACAACTATAAAAAAACAACAATAAATGCTTTAGATGATGATTATGAATGTTATCATAATTATATTTTGAGGATTTTATCATTTCATGTAAGGGAAGTAAAGACTCATTTTGTAATATTAATACATAATTCATAGTTTAAGAACAAAAATATAAAATTAGGATATAAAAAATCTAACCTTTTTTCTTTTTAGATGAAGGTTTTCTTCCAATGGAGATTGAACTTGACTTGTTAGAATTGACTTGAGTTGATGGGTTGTGTAACAAAACTAAGAAAATAGAGCTTAGGGTATAAAAAATTATATATTTTGTTTTACCTTTTTTTTCGTTAAAAAAATTGACATTATTAATTTTGGGGAAACCGCCCCTTTTACTCTTTTTCCCCCCTTTTATCTTCCCACTCTTCTTGATTCACTTTCATTTTCTCTCTTCTCCCTAACCGCCATTTTCCTCTCTCCATCTTCCCCTGTTTTTTTCGTTTCTCTCTCTCCTCCCTAGCATCCACCGTATTTTTCCATCGCCGGCGTGAAAAAGCTTGCACAACTCGTCGGAAAATGCTTGCCGAGGTTAGTTTTCGACCCACATTTTCATCATGTTTTGGTTTCTGTTTTAGGTTCCAATCTTAGAAAGGAGAGTTAGTATAATGTTCTTCCTGTTTTTGGTTTTTTGTCTATGTTTCAATGTAGTTATTTTGTGACTGAATTATATGATGGGGTTGGTTTGTTATGATAAGTAATTAATTTGAATTTTGCCCTAAAAAAGTTTTGAGTGTTGTAAAATGTTGTTTTATGGGTTTGGTTATACTGTGGTTTTAGGATGGTCCTTGATGAAAAACATTGAGTAAAATCCACTTGTGCGTGTAATTTTGAATATGTGGTGATTACAAAGGGAGTTTTAGTAATTACCTTAATTTTTGGGAATGATGTATATTATTGGAGTTGTTTTATTTGTGAACTTGTTTGATTTTTCTTCAAAGTTTAATGGAAAATTATATCTTGTATCACAAAAGTTGTGTAACACTGAATTTTGGGGAATGGTGTATATTGTTGGGGTTGTTTTATTTGAGAACTTCTTTGATTTTCCTTCAAAGTTGTGCAATATATTTGTTAAATTTGTTGCTATTTATGCTTCAGATGTCGTTTTTTTTATCAATAAGATGCAACATATGGTGATTACCTAAAACTGATTGGTGATACATGGAATATGTTTGGTAATTACCAAACTGGTTTTGGTAATTACCAAAACCGTCGAGTAATTGTGATTTTTGTTAATTGTTCAGATTCTTTTAATGTTGTTAAGCACGATGTCAAAGCGAAAGCAATCCGAATCGGATGAGGTAGTTCTCATACCTCTTGCTAAACGGCAAACCAATATGCCGAGTGCTTCCATAAGCAAGGTATGGACGAAACTATAATTCTTTAAGGACTTTTGTTGCCTTTTTAGAAACTCTATTATTTGAGTAATAATTAATACTTTCTAATATCCACACAAAATACGTGGTCAACTTTAGGAGATCTAGAGCAGTTTGTTGATGTCATTAAAATGTTTCCGAGAGAAAAGAAGAACGTTTTGATCGAACTTGGTTTTGATTGCATGTTTTCGATAAATTGCAAGATCATAAGGAAAACAATGTGTAAGTGGGTGATTGACCACTTAGATATTCATGGGAAGCAAACTGTAATAACCCCGATGCATGTGGAGTGGTTGTTGGGGTTTAAAAGCATAGGCTTTGATATAGAGAATAAAATACTTGACGACGATTATGAGGAAAGGTTTATGGGGTTGGCTAATATGGATGTAGATAGTATGGCCGTGAATCTACGCAAACTTGATCATGACGACAAGTTGTTTAAGGCATTGTTCACCCTCTTCATGATGACTACACTACTTTCGTCCACTCCTGATCGTAAACCCGAGGAGGGATGGCTTCATGTTGTGGTTAACGCGAAGATGATTCCGCAATGGAATTACGCCAAGTTTATCTTCGACACTTCGGTCTGTGAAGTGGCTAAATATCAAGCCAAGCCATCCGGTGCAAATGTTGGTGGTCGTTTCCTGTTTTGGATGGTAAGTATTCATTACTTTTTTGCCTCTTCACATGTCTAAAACTTGGTCTGACATTGTTTGGTAATCACCAAAATAGTTTTAGGCATTACCTAAACCTCTTCAGAACACAAGTATAAGTTGGTCTGACATTGTTTGGTTATCACCAAAATAGTTTTAGCAATTACCTAAACATTTTCAGAACACATACAGGTTGATCTGACATTATTTGGTAATTACCAAAATTGTTTTAGTAATTACCTAACACTCTTCAGAACACAAGTATATAAGTTGGTCTGACATTGTTTGGTAATGACCACAAAAGTTTTAGTAATTACCTAACACTCTTCAGAACACAAGTATGATAAAATGTTCAATTGTGTGGTTTACCTTGAGCAATAATTTTTTTTAATTGTTATATCTGAAACAGTTGATTTTCGCTGAGTACTCATCGGTTTCTGGCCTCGACGAGATTTGGAGGCTTAAGACTCCAAGAGTGGTTGACTGGAGTGATGCCAACACCAAGCGCTTGAATGACGCCGTCGTTGAGTTGCAAGATTCTTACAGAACCCCGAAAGTGAGTTTGTAAATGATCATTAAGCCCTTGAGTTGCAAGTTATTTTTTGACAATTTATAGAAGTAAATGTTTATTGTTTTGTTTGTCTCAGTTGATGCACAAGATTGAAAATGAGAAGGAGTTGATCAAGAGAAATTTGCCGAGCTATTTCGCGGCAAATTGCTTGAAGATGCAGTTTGTCATATTGAACAAAATTGACCAACTATCACAAAATTTTAACCAAATGTTCAAATGAATGCTTGAAGGTCCGTGCTCTAATAGTTTAATTCTTACCTAATATGTTATGATTCCATTAATTTGGGTTCTTTGGTTGTTCAATGAGGTGCTAATTTCTTATGTGGATTGTAGTTATAATAGTGTTGGTTGATATTTCAAAAATTGTCTTGCCTAAACTTTATAGAAATGTGAAATAAGGTAATCTGATATTGTTTGGTAATGACCTAAACATGTTTAGGCACTACCTAAAACTTAAAAAGATGGTGATAGGTCATCTGCCAAAGTTTAGTAATCACCCATATCGAGTTAGTCATTACCTAAGACTGAAAATTTTAGGATTATGTTATCTGAAATAGTTTAGTAATGTCCTGAATAAGTTTAGGTATTACCTAAATGTTAAAAATTATCTGTTTAGGTAATGAGTTTTTACGTCGGTAATTACCAAACCTAGTCCAGGTGATTACAGAACACTCCATGTACTTATTTAAGTGATTACCGAGTTTCTTTTGGTTACTACCCAATATGGTCGAGTAGGTGGACATATATTGTTTTTTGTTGTGGATTGTATCTGATGGTGCAATTTTATAAATGAGAGAAGTTTTAGCTTTGATCTTTGTTATTTGATTATTTCTAATCTTATCATTTGATTGTTTATGAAGAACAAAGCAGTAAACAGGTTGCCCAAAACTCAGATGGTGATGATGATGGAGATAATGATGAAGAATTCAGTGATGTCAGCCCTATGTCTAAGAGTGAGAAAGCTGGCACGGATTATGCTAGTGAGAGCAATGACGAGGATTTGCAGCAGTCGACTCAACGGAAAAAGAAGTTGACATTTGCCAATCTACCTCAGGAGAGTAAGACACCCAAAAAGGGTAAGACACCAACAAAGAGTGATTGGAAGGTTACATCTAAATCCAAAAAAAACACCTCAAATGCCTAAAGAACCTCAAAAGGGTAAGGCACAACAAAATATTAAGAAAACTTAAAAAAGGAGAGGAGGATGTAATTGGTGCTGAGGAGATTGGTGATGTTGATGTTGAGTCCTTAGTTAAAAGCAACCCTATTATCTCAATTAAGGGTGTTGAAGAGAAAGAAGGAAGTGAGAAAGAAAGCGATGTGAAGGGGAAAGGAAAAACAGAGGCACCAAAAAAGAAAGAGCATGTTTATAAGAAGAAAGAGGAGGAAAGAGGAAAAAATAAGAAAGAGGAAGAAAAGAAGGAAGAGTAGAAGACAAAAAAAAGAAAAAGCTGGAACAAGAGAAGGTGGAGGAAGAGAAGAAGCATGAGGCAAGAACAAAGAAAAAGGAGGATGAGAAGAAGGAAGAGAATGACGAAAAGAAGGATGAGGAGGATGAAGATGAAGAAACGGAGGCGAGGCGAGAGAGAGATGGAAAGAAGGACAAGAAAAATAAACCTCGACAATGGGTTAGGAAAAGGCAATGGTGTAGGTGGGACTTCGTCTCGAGAATAAGCCCGAGGAAAACTCTTAGCCTCCTATGGAGTAAGAGGGTGAGCCTAATCCTTCGGAAGACATTACCAAAGCACCAATGAAGAAGACAAAGATAAAGACCCTATTGTGAAGGGAAAGAAAAGAAAAAATCTTAAGGTACATTTTTCACTTTGATACCGTTAGGTAATAACCTAAAAGTGTTAAGGTAGTAACTAAAAATTAGTGATTCTATTTTGGTCATAACCTAAAGATGTTTAGGTGATGACTTAACATGACAGGAGCTGAGTTTTCACTTTCATACAATTTGGTGATTACGTAAAAATGTTTTGGTACTTCCCAGACATGACTGATTCAACTTTCTTATTGTTTGGGGATTACCTAAAGAGGTTTAGGTAATATTCAAACAGGACACATTCAACTTTGATCATTACCCAAACTTATTTAGATAATAACTTAACATAAATATAGTTATCACTTTTATCCTGTTTGGTGATTACCAAACAGGTTTAGGTAATAACCAAACATAACCGTTTCTTGTTTACAAGTAATAAAAAATTCTTCATTAATGATTGCATTTAGGATGAGGTGAAGTGGAATTTCAAGATCAGGATTGCCACAATCCGCCACGTATTGCACGGATTAGAAAAGACTCAGAAGGCTATTGTTTGATGAGGCTATTGTGGAGTATGTGTTTGATGACACAAAGGACATGGAGTACGTTTTTGTGATAATTCTTCTATCAGTTTCTTTCTTTGCTAGTCATTACTGTTTAATCTAACATGAATTTAATTATTTGGCAAGCGGTGAGTTATTAGTTGATTCCCGAGTAGATCCGGGCCACACGTTCCGACCTCCGTACTCTATATCCAACATCGCTTGTCACGGAAACGGTATGGGCATCTAGGTGACTCCATTAATTATACATAAACATAATAGTTAAGCGATATTAAGCACACATGCAAGCTATCAATGTATTTGGGGTTAGAGTGAATGTGAAAAACCCATCTTCATTCTACATCCCAATAGCATTCCGAGTACGTTATTTATATAGAAATTGTTTTCATCTTTTATTTTCCTTATAATTTTAAATTATTTAGTATGTTTATTTTATTTCCTTACACTTTTTAATTATTTACTATGTGTTATTTTCGTTAAGTACATGGATCCGACAAAGTTTGATAAGAAAGAACAAGTTGATGGGAAGCTACATGTCTCCAGTACTTTCTCCAGTACTATTGCCGTATAATCCACTTGTTAAGAAGACCTACATGTCTCCAGTAGTTTCTCGATGCCGTCAGATATACATTATGCACTCCTTAGGCAAAAGATCTTTCCTTAACTTCTCTTTTAATGGGATCCCGATATTTATGATGTAGTTTCTTGTTCCTCTATGGTTGCCGGACCCAAATCATTGGTTCATAGTACTTACTTCTTTGATTCGGATCCTGGGACAAATTCTAAAAAGCGATTTAAGTATGCCGGGGAACAGGCCTAACTTCGAAACAAATCTTATTAGTACTTTATACGAATGGTTAATATTGTGAGTCGTTTAAATTTTTTTAAATTTGACCAACGTAGGTGAAGAAGTTGTCTGAATTTTTTTCGACTAGAATGAATGATGATACAGCAGGAAGATCGAGAAAATGCCTAATTGGCCACTGAAATCTATCCGTATTCCAGTTCAGTAAAATGGGTAATTTTGCAATAACATATAGTTCATTTATAACTTTAAAAATTCTTATCTTAGTGTGCTAGTGTGAACATAGTGATATTGGGTTTAAGAAATCATGTTAATTAATTGTTAAATCATTGTCAGATATGATTGTGGGATGTGTGTCATTAAGCTACTTGAGACAAAGGAATTTGGAGGTTGGAACAACCCTGAGCATTTTAAGGTTGTGGTCTGGGGTCATTTGGTAATTACCATAACATGTTTAATTATTACCAAAAACTTCTACAACTCTTTATTTGGTTTTCTTGCAGTGTTAGGTAATGACCTATAATTTTCCAGTCATTACCTAGCACTAATTTGTTTTTTCATAAAAGGTGTTTTATTAACTTGGTTCTTGTTGTCTTCATGTGGGATATGGATAGGTATCGTATCAACACTTTGGTCGACCCCATTTGATGGGAGCATGATACTCTTAAAGATGTGGTTATGGCCAACGCATTATTAGCCTAAAAAACTATTTCGTGGTTGTGGTTTGGATAATATTTATGAACTTCAGTTTGTGGTTTGGATAATTTTTATTTACAAGACATATGTTTGGATATTATTTTTACTTTTCGATGTAATTTGTTTATGACTATGATGTTTGATCTAATATCCTAACACTTATGGGATGTTAGTTTAGTATATAATATGGATGTTTTAGTGTGCATAATGCATGTGGTGGATAATGTATTCATGATTTGAAGCAGACGTTTCATAAGCAAAAAAAATAACCTTCAAATACATCGGAAACTTTAGGTTATTACTATAAGGGGTTCCAGTAATTACCAAAGCTTAACAGAAACTAAGAGAAGTTTCAAAACCTTCAATTCCAAAGTATATTAAAAATAAACAATTGAAATCAACAATCCTAAGTACAAATTAATCAATATGATATAAATGTGTTAATCCAAATAAGCCAAATAGAGTTATAAAGTCACAACATGTAAGAGATAAGAATGTCTTAGTAGGTTTGGTAATGCCAAAAATATATTTGGTAATTACCTAAAAGCATATGATATAGGGTTAATATGGGGTTTTTAGTACTTGGATGGACAATGGGGCCCAAAATAAACTCAAGTCAATGGGGTTTGGTCAGGTATTGTGCCTAATGGACCTAGTGGCATGATTGTCCAATCCCCATAGGATTGCTTTGATTAGTATTGGGAGTGGATTGTGATTGGATAGGCTTGGTAATGCCCAAAACATGTTTGGTAATGACCTAAAAGCATATGATGCGGGGTTAATTTGGGCTTTTTAGTACAAGGATGGACAATGGGGGCCAAAACTCAAGTCAATGGGGTTTAGTGAGGTATTAGACCTATTGGACCCAGTGGCATGATTGTCCAAAAACCATTGGATTGCTTTGATGAGTAGTGGGAATGGATTGTGATTGGGAGAACAACCTCCACTTAATAGGTTTAGTAATGCCCAAAATATTTTTGGTAATTACCAAACATCATATAATAATAAAAGGAGAAGGTAATCAATAATTAAGCAAAAAAGGACAAAGTGTAGCATACAATGTTTAGGTGATGACAATAGTCAAAGTTGGTAATTACTTAAATCTTTTACATTAAAACTATTTAATTAGGCCTATTTACACAAGAAATTGACAGAGTGTAGCATCAAAAGTTTAGGTAATGACCATAGTCAAGTGAGGTAATTACCTAAACTTTTACATATGAACTATTTAATTTGATCTACTAAAGGACATTGGCATATGTATACATACAAAAGTAATCCAACTCCAACTACAAAAGTATAACAAATACCTTAACGCCTATTTACAAAAAAAATTGACACCGTGTAGCATTAAAAGTTTAGGTAATGACCATTGTCAAGTGAGGTAATTACCTAAACCTTTACCTATGAACTGTTTTTTTACGGGCATTGCGAACAAACTTTGCGCGATAATATCGAACTATATCGATTTTCATATGTTTGCTTCTCAGAATTTTGGCTATAGCGCGTAAACGTTCAACACGCATTGTTTTGCATGCGCACGGAAAGTTACACAAGTTACTATAATAAGATAATGCAACAAAGTCAAATCTATACATTTACAATGTGTACAGTGTAAAAAATTATTGGGATGACGTTCACATCACCGCAGTGGATGTACTTAATCACGTACATTCCACAATCATGGCTACAAAAAGAACAAGTACATAAGTCTATCTTATATACAATGTGAAAAATAAGAGAGTTCAAAATTTTTTATTACGCACGCATTCGGTTGTCGTGTACATGGTGGATATTCGTAAGTGAAATCTTTCATGTCCACGAACAAGGGCGCCAAACGGTGACCTTCAAGCCTTTCCGAAGTTGCAGTCATCTGATGCAAAACAAAATAGGAAAAACAGCTGTTACCAAACATTACTAGTGCTCTGTCTTGTTTGGTAATTACCGGAACTGTAATAAGTACAAATTTGAGTACCATGTCCATGACTGTCACAAGCCGACGGTTCGATTTGGAAAGAGAATCCATAATGTACACCTTTTTCTTACGTAAGTCAACGATCGTCAAGAACCAATGCTCATGATTCACATCAAGCAAAGGAATATACACCTATAAACAAGTCACAAGCAACGTTTAGTAAAACGTAAATGAAACCACGTAAAGAAACATACATAGCAATATTTAGTACAAACCTCTTCAATACTACTTAAGTCAGTTGAGAGATAAAAATTTAACCAAGTAGCAAAGGTGTTCAAAAGGGTGTTGTTACAACCATTAAACCCAGTCCGTTCATCTTGTTGTAACAGAACAGCCTACGAAATAAAAATTTTGTCGGTCACCTCACCATGAATATACTTGAAAGTATTAATTTGTGGCTTTTTTCCTCAATCCGGGTCAGTTGTAAATCATACATATACACCTCAAGGAACTGTTGAAATCCAACACTAATTAGTATTAGACCAATTACCAAAACCTTTTGACATGTTAAACTGGTGTTCTGACAGTGTTAGGTAATGACCAAAATAATTTTGGGTCATTACCTTAAGACTGAAATCATTACCCAAACTCATGTCAAACTACCACGTGACCCAAATAATTTGGGTAATACTCAAACCATCATTGGTAATTACCAAACAATATCAGGACACCATTTTGTGTTCTGAATAGGTTTAGGTATTTACAAAACATATTTTGGTGATAACCAAACACTGTCAGACCACAAGATCCCCAAACTTGTGTAAAAGGGAAAAAATAAATGGATGACATACGTACCTGAGTTCTTAGCCATTGATCTGGGTATACGCAAAAACATTCATAGGCATTAAGAAAACTCCAAGACTGTTGTGGCCGGTAAATAGTTTCATTTGACGACCCTTTCAATATGTTCTTGCAAATATTTCTTTCAATCGGGTCCAAAGAGGGTAAGTACTCTTCGAAAACTGGAAGCTGCCTACCACCTTTTTTGGCGTAAATGACGGATCGATAAAATCTTCATTCGTTTTGGACATCCCATTGTTAAGGGCCTTATTAAATATTTTAAGTTGTTGCCCAACCGCTTTCGCTTTAGCATTTTCCCGCAATTCGAGGCATGGTTTATTGGATAATATTAGTTTGCATACTAATTAAAGAAATAGGCAAATATGAGAAAATTTTATTTGATACCGATGATTCTTCGGAGTCACTCCCACCTTCTTCTAACATCTTAACCTTTTCCGGTGCTGATCTTTTTGCCAACCATAATGGAGACAAATAACAAATAAAATAACATCAAGTTAAGTTAGTAAACATACATCGATGGCATCCATTACCTTGAACGCGTTGATGTTAGTAACATTCCGAATCATCATAAAAGCCAATGACCAAACACAACTCGGCCATAAAATCATGACCGCAATTAAGAGTATCCAACTCATTTGTTTACTTGTTACAACTCCGGCGTTAAAAACTTTGGGTCATATAACCCTTCACGCATTCACAATACATGAAAATAATGGTCTGAAAATTTTAGTCATTACCAAATCAATCTAAATTCGTTTACTTGTTACAACTATGGCCTGAAAACTTTGGGGGTCATATAACCCATCACACATTCAGAAAATACAATAACAAATAAGAGCATATAAACATATGGTAATGACCAAGCACAAATTTGGTCATTACCAAAATAGTATATGTATGGAAAAAATAGGTTCAGGACGAAAAAAGCGAAAAAAAATTCTATCCATACGCTGCTCATGAACTTTTCTTCATCCACCTCGAGGGGTTTTTTTTTGCTGAACTTTTTTTCAGCTGAGTGGTCTTTTTGGCACTCGGAGGTGTTTTTGTGACATTTACTTGTTGTGGTGCTCTTCTTCGGAGTGACCTCCTTTGAAGGCGTGTCCAAAACACTTGCTACACCATTTTCTTCTTCTTTTGTCTTGGCTTTTTTGGTGGTCTTTTTTGGCGTCAACTTCTTTATTGGCATGTCCCGAAGGGTTTCCAAACCAAAGATAGGTTCAGGACGAAAAAAGCGAATTTCCTTCATGCTAAACGATGATCTAACTTGCACACTAGGCACAAAAGTCTCTTCATCATCGTCAATATCCAACTTACGCTTTCCACATTTAAGCGTATCACTAAGTATGGGAGATATAAACGGAGAGCACATCTTATCTCAGTGTGTTTCCGGTTTAGTGGGGACAGTTCGGACATCGCTGAAGATTTCATCCCCTTCCATTCCCCCATCATTACCTTGTGATAAATTGGTGGTATCAACATCATTCCCACCCTTCTCACGTGCCTTTTCTTTATCTTCTAGAGGTACGCTTGAGATTAGCTTCTCTAGTGCAACCTCCAAGTGCACCACCTTTGAGAATATAACATCCATCTTGGAGATGATTCTTTTTAGAGATTCTTCTACCATTCCAATCCACTGTTAACAAAAGCATTTCTATCAATGAACCTTTCATATCATCATTTGAATTCAATTCAATCATTTGAAAGGAAAAGAAAAAGAAATAATGCAACATTTTACCCCGATGCCACCTTAGCATATAAACCACACATAAAACCTCATGGATTAGGTTATCAATGACCCACATCTTAACCATACAATGCCATCATCATATATGTTACATTCACATAATTTGAGGCCATTGCCCAAGTCAATTATTATTTTAGGTAAAGCCCTAAAATGTTTAGGTGATTACCTAAAATGTTTGGAAATATCCAAATCTGATTAGGTGATTACCTAACATTTATAGTGGTTATGTTAGGTCATTACCAAAATATCTTTAGTAATTAACTAAATCCAGCAGTAACTTGCACAAAAAACCAGTGACATTCTACTATAATTTTTGGTAATTACCTAAAAGCATATGATATAGGGTTAATTTAGGCTTTTTAGTACATGGAGGGACAATGGGGGCCCAAAACAAAAGTCAATGGGGTTTGATGCGGTATTGGGCCTAATGGACCCAGTGGCATGATTGTCCAATCCCCATAGGATTGCTTTGATGAGTAATGAGAATGGATTGTGATTGGGAGAACATCCTCCACTTAGTAGGTTTGGTCATAGCCAAAACATGTTTGGTAATTACCTAAAAGCATATGATATGGGGTTAATTTGGGATTTTTAGTACAATGAGGGACAATGGGGGACCCAAAACTAAAGTCAATGGGGTTTGGTGAGGTATTGAGCCTAATGGACCCAGTGTCATGATTGTCCAATCCCCATAGGATTGCTTTGATGAGTAATGGGAATGGATTATGATTGGGAGAACATCCTCCACTTACTAAGTTTGGTCATCGCCAAAACATGTTTGGTAATTACCTAAAAGCATATGATTACCCACATCTAAAGTATATAATGCCATCATCATATATGTTATAGTCGCATAATTTGAGGCCATTGCCCAAGTCAATTATTATTTTAGGTAATGCCCTAAAATTGTTAGGTGGTGACCAAAAATATTTGGTAATATCCTAATCTAATTAGCTGATTACCTAACATATATAGTGGTTATGTTAGGTCATGACCAAAATATCGTTAGTAATTACCTAAACCCAGCAGTAACTTGCAGAAAAAACCAGTGACATTCTACAACAATGGAGAGGATTCTTTTTAGAGATTGTTCGACCATTCCAATCCGCTGTTCACATAAACATTCTATCGATGAACTCATTCAATTCTATCATTTGAAAGGAAAAGAAAAAGGAAAAAATGCAACGTTTTACCCAGATGCAATCTTATCATATAAACCACTTAAAACCTCATGGATTAAGTTATCAATAACCCACATCTTAACCATACAATTCCCCCATCATATATGTTATAGTCACATGATTTGAGGCCATTGCCCAAGACAATAATTATATATATGGGGTTAATTTGGGATTTTTAGTACAAGGATGGACAATGGGGGCCCAAAACTAAAGTCAATGGGCTTTGGTGAGGTATTGGGCTAATGGACCCAGAGGCATGATTGTCCAATCCCCATAGGATTACTTTGATAAGTAATGGGAATGGATTGTGATTGGGAGAACATCCTCCATTTAGTAGGTTTGGTCATAGCCAAAACATGTTTGGTAATTACCTAAAAGCATATGATTACCCACATCATAAGTATACAATGCCATAATCATATATGTTATAGTCGCATAATTTGAGGCCATTGCCCAAGTCAATTATTATTTTTGGTGCCCTTAAATTGTTAGGTGGTGACCAAAAATATTTGGTAATATCCTAATCCAATTAGCTGATTACCTAACATATATAGTGGTTATGTTAGGTCATGACCAAAATATCGTTAGTAATTACCTAAACCCAGCAGTAACTTGCAGAAAAAACTAGTGACATTCTACTACAATGGAGATGATTCTTTTTAGAGATTGTTCGACCATTCCAATCCGCTGTTCACATAAACATTCTATCAATGAACCGTTTATATCACCAAAGTCATTCAATTCTATCATTTGAAAGCAAAAGAAAAAGGAAAAAATGCAACGTTTTACCCCGATGCAATTTTGTCATATAAACCACTTAAAACCTCATGGATTAAGTTATCAATAACCCACATCTTAACCATACAATTCCCCCATCATATATGTTATAGTCACATGATTTGAGGCCATTGCCCAAGACAATAATTATATGGGGTTAAGTTGGGATTTTTAGTATAAGGAGGGACAATGGGGGCCCAAAACTAAAGTCAATGGGGTTTGGTGAGGTATTGGGCTAATGGACCCAGTGACATGATTGTCCAATCCCCATAGGATTACTTTGATAAGTAATGGGAATGGATTGTGATTGGGAGAACATCCTCCATTTTGTAGGTTTGGTCATAGCCAAAACATGTTTAGTAATTACCTAAAAGCATATGATTACCCACATCTTAAGTATACAATGCCATAATCATATATGTTATAGTCGCATAATTTGAGGCCATTGCCCAAGTCAATTATTATTTTAGGTAATGCCCTAAAATTGTTAGGTGGTGACCAAAAATATTTGGTAATATCCTAATCTAATTATCCGATTACCTAACATATATAGTGGTTATGTTAGGTCATGACCAAAATGTCGTTAGTAATTACCTAAACCCGGCGGTAACTCCTGCGAAAAAACCCGGTGACATTCTACTACAATGGAGAGGATTCTTTTTAGAGATTGTTCGACCATTCCAATCCGCTGTTCACATAAACATTCTATCGATGAACTCATTCAATTCTATCATTTGATAGGAAAAGAAAAAGGAAAAAATGCAACGTTTTACCCAGATGCAATCTTATCATATAAACCACTTAAAACCTCATGGATTAAGTTATCAATAACCCACATCTTAACCATACAATTCCCCCATCATATATGTTATAGTCACATGATTTGAGGCCATTGCCCAAGACAATAATTATTATATGGGGTTAATTTGGGATTTTTTGTATAAGGAGGGACAATGGGGGCGCAAAACTAAAGTCAATGGGGTTTGGTGAGCTATTGGGCTAATGGACCCGGTGGCATGATTGTCCAATCCCCATAGGATTACTTTGATAAGTAATGGGAATGGATTGTGATTGGGAGAACATCCTCCATTTTGTAGGTTTGGTCATAGCCAAAACATGTTTAGTAATTACCTAAAAGCATATGATTACCCACATCATAAGTATACAATGCCATAATCATATATGTTATAGTCGCATAATTTGAGGCCATTGCCCAAGTCAATTATTATTTTAGGTAATGCCCTAAAATTGTTAGGTGGTGACCAAAAATATTTGGTAATATCCTAATCCTAATTATCCGATTACCTAACATATATAGTGGTTATGTTAGGTCATGACCAAAATATCGTTAGTAATTACCTAAACCCAGCGGTAAGAACTTGCGAGAAAAAACCAGTGACATTCTACTACAATGGAGAGGATTCTTTTTAGAGATTGTTCGACCATTCCAATCCGTTGTTCACATAAACATTCTATCGATGAACTTTATATCACCAAGTCATTCAATTCTATCATTTGAAAGGAAAAGAAAAAGGAAAAAAATGCAACGTTTTACCCCGATGCAATTTTGTCATATAAACCACTTAAAACCTCATGGATTAAGTTATCAATAACCCACATCTTAACCATACAATTCCCCCATCATATATGTTATAGTCACATGATTTGAGGCCATTGCCCAAGACAATAATTATATGGGGTTAAGTTGGGATTTTTAGTATAAGGAGGGACAATGGGGGCCCAAAACTAAAGTCAATGGGGTTTGGTGAGGTATTGGGCTAATGGACCCAGTGACATGATTGTCCAATCCCCATAGGATTACTTTGATAAGTAATGGGAATGGATTGTGATTGGGAGAACATCCTCCATTTTGTAGGTTTGGTCATAGCCAAAACATGTTTAGTAATTACCTAAAAGCATATGATTACCCACATCTTAAGTATACAATGCCATAATCATATATGTTATAGTCGCATAATTTGAGGCCATTGCCCAAGTCAATTATTATTTTAGGTAATGCCCTAAAATTGTTAGGTGGTGACCAAAAATATTTGGTAATATCCTAATCTAATTATCTGATTACCTAACATATATAGTGGTTATGTTAGGTCATGACCAAAATGTCGTTAGTAATTACCTAAACCCAGCAGTAACTTGCAGAAAAAACCAGTGACATTCTACTACAATGGAGAGGATTCTTTTAGAGATTGTTCGACCATTCCAATCCGCTGTTCACATAAACATTCTATCGATGAACTCATTCAATTCTATCATTTGATAGGAAAAGAAAAAGGAAAAAATGCAACGTTTTACCCAGATGCAATCTTATCATATAAACCACTTAAAACCTCATGGATTAAGTTATCAATAACCCACATCTTAACCATACAATTCCCCCATCATATATGTTATAGTCACATGATTTGAGGCCATTGCCCAAGACAATAATTATATGGGGTTAATTTGGGATTTTTTGTATAAGGAGGGACAATGGGGGCGCAAAACTAAAGTCAATGGGGTTTGGTGAGCTATTGGGCTAATGGACCCAGTGGCATGATTGTCCAATCCCCATAGGATTACTTTGATAAGTAATGGGAATGGATTGTGATTGGGAGAACATCCTCCATTTTGTAGGTTTGGTCATAGCCAAAACATGTTTAGTAATTACCTAAAAGCATATGATTACCCACATCTTAAGTATACAATGCCATAATCATATATGTTATAGTCGCATAATTTGAGGCCATTGCCCAAGTCAATTATTATTTTAGGTAATGCCCTAAAATTGATAGGTGGTGACCAAAAATATTTGGTAATATCCTAATCTAATTATCTGATTACCTAACATATATAGTGGTTATGTTAGGTCATGACCAAAATGTCGTTAGTAATTACCTAAACCCAGCAGTAACTTGCAGAAAAAACCAGTGACATTCTACTACAATGGAGAGGATTCTTTTAGAGATTGTTCGACCATTCCAATCCGCTGTTCACATAAACATTCTATCGATGAACTCATTCAATTCTATCATTTGAAAGGAAAAGAAAAAGGAAAAAAATGCAACGTTTTACCCCGATGCAATCTTGTCATATAAACCACTTAAAACCTCATGGATTAAGTTATCAATAACCCACATCTTAACCATACAATTCCCCCATCATATATGTTATAGTGACATGATTTGAGGCCATTGCCCAAGACAATTATTATTTTAAGTAATGCCCTAAAATGGTTTAGGTAATATCCTAATCTAATTCGGTGATTACCGAACGTATATAGTGGATATATTAGGTCATGACCAAAATATCTTTAGTAATTACCTAAACCCTGCAGTAACTTGCATAAAAAACAAGTGACATTCCACTACAAGGGATATGATTCATTTAGAGATTGTTCGACCATTCCAATCCGATGTTCACATGAACATTCTTTCGATGAATCTTTCTTATCACCAAAGTCATTTAATTCAATCATTTTAAAGCTAAAGAAAAAGGAAAAAATGCAATGTTTTACCCGATGAAATCTTATCATATAAACCACTTAAGACCTCATGGATTAAGTTATCAAGAACCCACATCTTAACCATATAATTCCCCCATCTTATATGTTATAGTCACATGCACTAGAGGAAAAATTATCATTTGCTGTTGTAAAAGGGCTGCGGTCCAGCCCAAAACCGCAGCCCTTTGTTCGGTAAAGGGCTGCGGTTTTGGGCTTGACAGCAACCCTTAAAGAGAGGGCTGCGGTTTACCACTCAACCGCAGCCCTTTTTTTATTTTTTACTGTCCCACTAATATCATCGCGCTTAATTTGCATTTCCCTCCAGCATTATTTTCGTTCACTCTCTCTCCTCTCCACGGCAAGAACCCAACACAGGAACCCTCTCCACCTCCTGCGCGCCACCCTCCTACGCGCCACCCCCACCGAACCACGCAGAACCCTCTCATCTCCTACGCGCCACCCTCGACATGGTTAGAAACGCCACGAGCGAGTTCCTCCCCACGCACCTGAGCGCGAAAACCGCCCTAAGTTGCGCGCCAACCACCTGATCGCGAGGCACCTGTGCGCCAACAACCTGAGCGGCATCCACCTGTGCGCCACCCACCCCCTCTCACGCCATTGCGCCGCACTACCCATGGCCAGCTACCACCGTACCACCACGTCGGCCTATAGCTAGGTTTGCAATTTTCTGGATTTAATGTTGTTTTTCACTAGATTAACCTTGTTTTACACACCTAGAAAGTCAAAGGCTTTAATTTTTATGTTATCTTATAGTTCTATCCTTTGATATTTTTCTTCATATATGTTTCTAGTTGATTTTTGCTTCACTTGCTTGGTAACTTTTGTTCTGTAACTTTCAATTTCTCTAAATTTATTGCATAAGAACAACAAAAAATCCACACCCACAAGCTGTTTGATCTTTTGTCCAAGAGAAATTAGCCAAAACCCTTGTTTTTTCTTCTGTTTTAGTGATGTATCCTATGCTTGTTGATCCTGAATTACAAAGCCTGAGCCATGAATTTTAATACAATCCTTAGTTGCTTTCAAACTTTTTCACACATCAAGACTTTGGAAATGGGAGTAGTTTAGGTGGGATCATTGAAAACAGTAATTTGGTTGATCAAAAATCTCAATATGCCCTAAATATGCTCCTTAAGTTGTAATTTTACTAGTGGAATATGACTTGAATTTTGTTGTAATGTGTTTCAATGTGGGTAAGATATGATAATTTATATATATTAATGTATTTCTTATAATAATATGCAATTTGCATTTACTATATGCTAACAATTTTTTCGGTTTCATGTGTCTTAGATATTAGCATATTGGAAGCGGTAAATCAACTAGGAGATAGTGCAGAGTATATATAGAGATCGATCTCCATATTAGTTGTTATTGGTATGTATTTATGATAAAGACAATTCATTATATATCTTCATTTATTGTGTATATATGTAGATTCAATCTATGTGTATGTATATTTCTTGATATGAGATTGGATGAAAACAATTTAATTAAGCTATGAAATGTATAAGTTATATGAACCATCATCATCAATCATATGCCTAGATACCCGTTCAAGACTTACTCATTAGGAGTAAGTCTTGAATACTCCCCTGTTTGGGACTGTCCTTGGACGTTTGATCTCACTTAGGTGGTGAATGTATGTCTTCTTTTCAATTCTAAGGAAAGTCTTGGCTTGTCGTTTCTCTACATTGTTCTCTGTGTACATATGTAGATAATCAATTATCTACATTGTGTACTTGGAGAACTGTAGGGAAATGCTGCCGGATTTTCCTTAGAATTGAAAATTTGGCATATATTCACTAGTGAGATTAAACGTCCATGGATGGGTTAGGTTGGAGTGATAAGGACCTTCAGATGCATGCATACATTTGCACATGTGACTCTCTTAGCCTCCATTTGTATGTGCGTGTTTTCAATATGTGATTGTCTTGCATGTGAATGTGCTTAAATGATTGATACTTATAATTGGTTGTGTTTAATTTGAGGTTTTCATGAATGAGATGGATCGTACTTGGATGTATGGTAGCCGTGAATCGATTGAGTTTGTGAATGGGGTCTCCGAATTTTGTAAATCTGTATTAGAATACCAAGCATCTTCTGGAGCAGTAGACTTTTATTGTCCTTGTTTAGATTGTGGAAATGTGAGCAAGGTTAATAGTATTCATTTGCTTAGGGATCATGTATTTCGTCGTGGGTTTAGGCCTCAATACCACGTATGGGTTTGGCATGGTGAGGAGGGGAGATATGCAAGAAGCTGTAGGATAATGAACGATGTATGTGAAGAGGAGAAGGATAGATTAAGTGATGATTTCGAGGATGATGAGTATGGGGATGATGAATATGGGGATAATGATAGAGATCGGGTAGACGAGATGATACAAGAGGTTGAAGATCAGTCTTGCAAACGACCTCGTATGTTTGAGTCTATGTCTGAGGCTGCTGAAAGGCCATTGTATCCAGGTTGTACGAAGTACACTAAACTTTCCGCTGTGATAACACTCTTCAATATTAAGTCGAAAGCAAGTTGGACGGATTGCAGTTTCACGTCGTTGTTGGAAGTTTTAGCTGATATGCTCCCTGATGGAAATGAACTGCCAAAGTCGAACTATTATGCTAAGAAACTCATGTGTCCTTTCGGTTTAGAGTACCAGAGGATACATGCTTGTACAAATGATTGTGTGCTTTATCGTAATGAGTATGAGCATTTAGATGAGTGTCCACGTTGTGGATTGTCAAGGTACAGGCATGAAGGGGCTAGGGGTAGTGAAGGACCACCAGCTAAGGTGTTGTGGTATCTTCCCATAATACCTAGATTTAAGCGCATGTTCTTAGTAAAAAAAGATGCGAAGAATATGCGGTGGCATGCAGATCGTAGGAAGAAAGACGGTTTGTTGAAGCATCCGGCTTATTCCCCTGAGTGGAAAAGTATCAATAGGGTGCATAAGCCGTTTGGTAACGAGGATAGGAATTTGAGGCATGGATTATGTATGGATGGCATGAATCCCTTTGGCAATCTTACTTCTCAGCATAGTACATGGCCAGTAGTTTTAGTGATTTATAACTTGCCTCCTTTGTTGTGCATGAAACGCAAGTACATCATGTTGTCGCTTCTCATATCGGGGCCGAAACAACCTGGAAATGACATAGATGTATACCTTCAACCACTTGTTGAAGATTTACAGAAGATGTGGAATGAAGGAGTGTCGGTATTTGATGCGTATGCTAATGAGATGTTCACTCTGCGTGCCATGCTTTTCTGTACAATGAACGACTTTCCAGCTTATGGGAACTTATCTGGGTATAAGACCAAAGGAAAAAAATTGTGCCCGATTTGTATAGATGACATGAAGTCTACACACATTAAGGGCTGCAAACATGTCTATATGCGCACACGAAGGCTCCTTAGACGCGACCATCCCAATCGGTTTAAGAAAAAGGCCTTCCATGGGACGGTTGAAGAGGAAGTTGCTCGTAGACCATTAACTGGTACTGAAGTTTATAATCAGGTTAAGGGCATTGAAACGATCTATGGTAAACCTGCGAGTGACGTTGATGGAACTACAGGAGTATGGAAAAAGAGTCTATTTTTTGGAAACTCCCATATTGGAAAGATTTAAAGGTCAGACATTGTTTGGATGTCATGCACATAGAGAAGAATGTTTGTGATGCTATTTTTGCGACACTTATGAATATTCCGGGCAAGACAAAGGATGTTAAAGCGCCACGTCTTCACTTGGAAAAAATAAGCTTCGACCGGAGTTGTAGGCTCAAAAAAGGGCCAGAAGGAAAAAGAAAGTAGTGGAGGAAAGGGTTGATGAGGAAACTGGGAAGAGAAAAAAGGTGGATGATTCGGAGATGAATTATTTGCCACCAGCTTGCTACACGCTGTCGAAAGCTGAGAAATGGATTTTTTGCGAGTCATTGTATGGCATTAAGGTTCCAACTGGGTACTCATCGAATATGAAGCGATTTGTTACCTTAAATGGTGAGTTGAAGTTATCGAGTATGAAATCTCACGATTGTCATGTCATGATGCAAGTATTCTTATCGATTGCAATTCGTGGGATACTTCCAAAGCTTGTGAGGCACACCATTACAGAACTTTGTTCATTTTTTCATACAATATGCAGCAAAGTGCTACAACCGTCGACACTCGATGACTTGCAGGCTAGAATAGTTGAAACTTTATGAAAATTTGAGATGATTTTCCCCCCTGCATTCTTTGACATTATGGTGCATCTCATTGTCCATCTAGTTCGAGAAATTAAGTTGTGCGGTCCAGTGTTTTTGAGGTGGTGCTATCCTTTTGAGAGATATATTGGTACTTTAAAGGATTAAGTTCGAAATCTTGCACAACCAGAAGGTAGCATTATTCAAGGGATTGTGGCTGAAGAGGTCAGTAATTTTGTGGCGCAGTATGTTCTTTGGTGTTGATCCTATTGGCGTTCCGATATCTCGACACGAGGCGGACTCGAGGGCAAGGGTACGATTGGCTCAAAATTGATCTCACCTTCTGTCGACAAGCGTACACAAGCTCACTTATTTGTGTTGCATCACGTAGCAGTTGTCCATCCTTATTTAAATGAGCATACGGAGGAATTACGTGTTAGCAACCTTGGAAAAGGAATAAGGGCATTGACGCAAATGCATAATAAGACGTTCATTGATTGGTTTCATCATCGAGTAGTGGATGATTTAGATGAAAATGTTTCTGAAACAGTCAAGTGGTTAGCATTTGGTCCCCGTGAATTTGTACACTCTTATGAGGGTTATGATATTAACGGGTATACGTTTTGGAATGAACGTCAAGATCTTAAGTCGACATCGCGACAGAATAGTGGTGTTTCACTTGTAGCGTCATCTACACAATACGCAAGCTCGAAAGATAAGTCTCCTGTTCTTGCTGCCACCAACTATTATGGGTGAATTCAAAAAATATGGGAGCTTGACTACTCAGCTTTTCATATTTGCCTCTTTTGTTGCAATTGGGTTGATGATAATCGACGTTGCGTAAAAAAAGATGATCCTTGCGGATTAACTCTTGTGGACATGGGTCGTCTACGTGAAACTGAAGAGCCATTTGTACTTGCATCACAAGCTAAACAAGTATTCTATGTAACTGATCCTGCTGATAATAAGTGGTCAATTGTTGTACCTGGCAAAAGGAGTATCCAGGGTATTGGTGATGTTGAGGATGAGGAAGAGTATGATGCATTTGAGGACATCCCAACTTTACCTATCCTGAAAAATAGCGTGGAAGATGATGTAAATATGTCTGAGAACGATATGCGTGTTGATCACACGGAAGGGATACATGTTGAAACTCCTAAGAAACGGCGGAAGGTCAACAAATCATGAGACATATACTCAGGTTTATCTCTATTTCGTCCATTTCATGTCATTTTCATATATTTCGAGTCATCTGACTCAATTTTCTTGTTGAATATGATAATATAGCAAAAAATACGACTATTAAGTAGATTTATAGGTGCTACTTTGTTGTTGGTTGGATTACGGGAAAGTAAACATCATTTTAAGGCTATTTCGGCCGTTTCATGTCATTTTCATGTATTTCGAGTCATGTGACTCCAATTTCTTGTTGAATGTAATAATATTGCATAAAATACGACTACTAAGTAGATTTATAGGTGCTACTTGGTTGTTGGTTGGATTTCGGGAAAGTAAGGGTCATTTTAGACCTATTTCGTCCGTTTCATGTCATTTTCGTGTATTTCGAGTCATGTGACTCCAATTTCTTGTTGAATGTGATAATATTGCATAAAATACGACTACTAAGTAGATTTATAGGTGCTACTTTGTTGTTGGATGGATTTCGGGAAAGTAAACGTCATTTTAAGCCTATTTTGGCCATTTCATGTCATTTTTGTTTATTTCGAGTCATGTTAATCCAATTTGTTGTGGTATATGATCATATAACCTAAAATGTTGCTATTAAGTAGATTTATACGAGCTACTTTGTTGATGGTTGGATTTCCGGAAAATAAATATCATTTTAGGCCTATTTCGGCCGTTTTATGTCTTTTTGTATATTTCGAGCCTCCCGCTCCCCCCCCCCCTGCTTGACCCCCCGCTCCCCCTTACACAGCAAATTCCCCCCAGCTCCTCGCTCCCCCCTTGCACATGACACCTCGGAAGAAGACGGCAGCAAGCCGCCGGCAGACTTGCTCTGCCGCTGGGCGGCTTGCTCTGCGCCGAGGGCGGCCTTGCTCGGCCGTCGCGGCCCACGACTGGCCCACGACTTCCGATGTTGCATTATTGTTGGTCCTTATTCAATTTGTTACTTTTTTTAACCTGTACATATATATTAAATTCTATGTGTTTATAATTGCAGGGATAATTAATACTTGTGGATGAGATCACGACTAGTGAACACACAACCGAGGAGGAATCTTATGATGTGAGGAAGGACCCTGATAAAGGTGATCTCGAAGATCGAGATCTTCAAGAATTTCATCCACAAATTGGTACAATTGTGAAAGCACAACAAGTTCGTAGGAAAGAAGGTCAACAACGGGAGTTACAAACAAATCAACAACAAAGAAAATCGCATGTGATGAAAAAGAGAAAGGGAAGAGGACCTACAAAGTCAATAAGTGCTACTCACTTGCATATGACTTTAGAGTACGATAGCTTGGGTCAACCTTGTGGTGTGTGGCGTTCTAAGTATGGCAAACATATTGGCCTTTGCGTCCGAAGGCTCTCCATTTTGCATTCATGGCAAGAGGTGCCCGAGGGGATGAAGAAATTACTATGGAATGACACTATGGTAAGTTTCATACTACCATTTAGTTTCTTTTTTTAATAAATGTATGTGTATGTAGTACTAATGATAGAATTTAATCTATTACAACAAATGTGGAAACTAATATTTTTGTGCGTTCTTTTTGTAGAATCTCTTCAATATCGAAGATGATGAAGCCAAGAAGAATCTATTTCTATCCGCGCTTGCTCAGAGATTTCGAGATTTCAAGGCTAAGTTAGTGTCCGGTTGGATCACTAAGCGGAGGTAAAGAACAGGTACAAAGAAGAACAAAATTTATGGGGGAGAAAAGCAAATCGAAGCTGAGGCTGCATTAGAAAATTTAGAGGAACCCACCACATTACCATATCAAATATGGAGAAATATGAAACCTGAAGAGTGGGAAGCATTTGTTGACAAAAATACTACCCCGGAAGCTGTTGTAAGCAAAGGATTTTAATTATATTTACCACACTTAGCTCGAGTATGATTGTATATAACACCTAATCTTTTGTTTTTAATTATGTGTTTTTTCAGGCAAGACGTGAGAAAAAAAGCGCGAGTGCAAAAGCAAGGAAATATTATCATCATTTGGGTGCCCATTCCTACGATGAGGCGAGTAAAAAGTGGATGTTTGCCCATTACCCCACACAGGATTCGACAACGACAACTAGCTCTACAACCACATCAGTTACACCGGCTCGTCAACCAGACAGGGTCCTTGATTGGTGGTGTTCGATGCATGGGGTTGATGCAAAGGGAAACAGAGTGTTACCTGATCCCGTTACAGAAAAGATAGCCAATGCCATTGTAAGTACATATCATTTTAGGCCTATTTCGGTCAATTCATGTCATTTTCGAATATTTTGAGTCACTGGGCTCCAATTTCTTGTGAAATATGATAATATAACCTAAAATAGTGCTATTAAGTAGATTTATAGGTGCTACTTTGTTGTTGGATGGATTTCGGGAACGTAAATATCATTTTAGGCCTATTTCGGCCATTTCATGTCATTTTCGAATATTTTGAGTCACTGGGCTCCAATTTCTTGTGAAATATGATAATATAACCTAAAATAGTGCTATTAAGTAGATTTATAGGTGCTACTTTGTTGTTGGATGGATTTCGGGAACGTAAATATCATTTTAGGCCTATTTCGGCCATTTCATGTCATTTTCGAATATTTTGAGTCACTGGGCTCCAATTTCTTGTGAAATATGATAATATAACCTAAAATATTGCTATTAAGTAGATTTATAGGTGCTACTTTGTTGTTGGTCGGATTTTGGTAACGTAAATATCATTTTAGGTCTATTTCGGCCATTTCATGTCATTTTCGAATATTTTGAGTCACTGGGCTCCAATTTCTTGTGAAATATGATAATATAACCTAAAATATTGCTATTAAGTAGATTTATAGGTGCTACTTTGTTGTTGGTTGGATTTCGGGAACGTAAATATCATTTTAGGTCTATTTTGGCTATTTCATGTCATTTTCGAATATTTTGAGGTACTGGGCTCCAATTTCTTGTGGAATATGATAATATAACCTAAAATATTGCTATTAAGTATATTTATAGGTGCTACTTTGTTTTTGGTCGTATTTCGGGAACGTAAATATCATTTTAGGCCTATTTCGGCCATTTCATGTCATTTTCGAATATTTTGAGTCACTAGGCTCCAATTTCTTGTGGAATATGATAATATAACCTAAAATATTGCTATTAAGTTGATTTATAGGTGCTGCATTGTTGTTGGTTGGATTTCGGGAATATAAAGATCATTTTAGGCGTATTTCGGCCATTTGATGTGTTTTTCGTTTATATCCATTCAAGTAACCCCACAGCCCCAACCCGCACTTCCCCCTCCTCCTACACAGGCCCCCACTGCCCCCACGCTTGCCCCCCACCCCCCGCGTGGCGCCATTACCAGCAGCCAAGAAGAGCCCAGCCAATGACGACAGCAGGCGCCGCGTCGGGCTTGCTTCTTGGCGGCCGGCTTCTGCCGAACTTATTCGGAAGTACGTTTTGTTTTTTTTATAATTTTAACGTCCAATTGTCTGTTGTTGTTTAATTTCTAGATCGGATTGAAGGAAAAGGAGGCAACCGGTGATTTCAATCCTACCGCACACATGGATGCTTTGCACGAAACTCTAGGAAAGGACCATAGTGGTCGTGTGAGGGGCGTGGGAGGTGTCCGCCTCGGCGTGCGAAAGGTATATGGTGAATAATACACCACAACGTCAAAATCAAGTGCGAGTAGTGTGAATTCGGCGTGGGTAGATGTGGAGGCTATCAAATCTGCAATTCGGGAGGAGCTTAGAGAGGAGATGACACATAACTTCAATGCTATGATGGAGCAAATGGGTTTACCGACCTTCCCATTGAAGAAAGGTAGTGATGTTCCATCTAGCCAGCCGATCGGTGTTCCACAAACATCGGATAATCAAACGATACCTGCACCTGATCCACCAATACCCGAGTTTAAGGTATTCACTTTATTTGGTTTAATTTATCACGCTTAATCACTGTGCTTTATTAATTAACTATGTATTGTCCCTAAGTGCATGCAATTCTAATTGTAATGTTGTTACATCGCTTAACTATTAATGACTTGTTTTGATTCAAAGGAGGAGACCCCATGCCGACTATTAGTTCAAGAAAATGATTCTGATAGTCTGATTGTGGTAGCTAGTGGCCATGCACAACCTCCTGGTGATCGAGTACGAGTGCATCATCAGATAGTGACCAATGATCACTATGTGGTGAGCATCGACTACATTGAGCCTGGTTTTGAAAACTTAGGTCTTCCGATGCCAAAACCGGAGGTTAGTCTACATACACTGAGTGACGCCCATGGTAGTTATGTTCTGTGGCCGCGTGCATGGGTGCGATTTTCAGATGAGGTACACCGATAAACATACATCTATATATGCGTGAATTTATGTAATAATCAACTCCGATTATATTACTTTTCTATGTCATATATACAATAATTAGTAATATTCTTATTATTACTTTTTACTAGGTTTCAAGGAAGGCTGGTTCACATGACAAGAAGGCTAAAAAGGTCGGTTCACCAAACAAGATGGCTAAGGAGGCAATTGGACGTGCTGAAATTGAACCAAATGTGTTCGATGACCAAGTTAGTATGTCAAACAATCCACTTCTCGAGCCGTTGGTGGTGCAAGGCCTTACTAAGGCATGTTATTGGTTGCATGAGTGCGTTAGCGATTTGCCTGAGAATACTCCAATACATGTTCCTTTGGGGAAGGAACAATTCAACTACGCTGATGAGTCATCTACATGGATTTCCAAAGACGATGTTAAAGAATTCTTACGTGGGGAAATGTTGAGTGGAACAATGATACAAGCTTTCATGAGATGATACATATCTTACTTTACAAGTTTATAATAGTTTTCAACTTCCATGATAAGTATGTTTACTTTTCATTATATGCTTTCTCAGGTTATTGTGTACTGAATTGAATGAAAAAATGAGTGAGACAAAGATTGGTTGGTTATGTCCAAGTATGATGCGAGATGACAATTGTTAAAAAAACAAAACCGATGTGAAAGAATATTTCAATACTAGTTTCAAACAATCACATCGGTTAGAAGAGAAGTTCATCCATGTTCCATATATTGAAACGTAAGCTTGTTATACCAAACTTGATGCTTTACTTTATTTTCTATAACTTTATTTCCTTGTTTAGGAGAGAAGTTCATTCTTGTTCCATATATCGATAACTAAATTCACCGAATTGTTGAATAAGTAACTTTATATTATTTCCTTATGTAGTCTCCATTGGACGCTCATTGTGATATGTTTGTCAAATAATCACGTCTACCACTTTGATTCTCTTCGTCGACAACCACCACAGACCTTACTAGTCAAGTCACTATTGAATAGGTAACTTAACTAGAACAATATGTGTACCTAATATTACACACACACACACACACACACATATCTATATATATATATATATATATATATATATATATATATATATATATATATATATATATATATATATATATATATATATATATATATATATATATATATATATATATAATAAACATCTTATAATGTATTGATGTAGTGTGATGAAGCAGCATTATGGACTTGGACTTCGATTAGGAAAAGCTCCTCTTTGGATATCAGTTGAGGTAACTACTTTGGTGAATCTTATGTCGAACCATTTATTTTCATATACTCTAAATTTAACATGAATGTTTTTGGATGTTTAAATTTGGTGAATTTCAGTGTCCGCAACAAAAGAATGGTGTTGATTGTGGCTATTACGTGCTGAGGTACATGTTTGAATGTTTGATATAGTCAACCATTGCACTGACATCGATTATCTTCAAAAGGTATGTAACTAATTAGTTTATTTAATTAAGATTAAATTGATAGGTAAGAATTAGTTTATTTTGGAAACCAATTGTAGCATAAATAAACTATAATCGACCCCGAAACTAACCCAAAACTTGAACTCTAATCTTTTGGTCCTAAATTTCACAATAACACTTCAAGTATGCATAAAGTAAGTGGTGTGTGTTAGTTTTGCTCCTATATGTAAGATGTAGTTAGTTTTGAGAAGTGAAATAGCTCAAATTCACAAAAATCGACCCCAAAACGAACCTAAATTTTGAACTTCTAATCTTTTGCACCTAAATTTGACATTAACACTTCAAGTATGCATAAAGTAAGTGGTGTGTGTTAGTTGTGCTCCTATATGTAACATCTAGTTAGTTTTGGGAAGTAAAATAGCTCAAATTCACAAAAATCGAAAAAATCAACCCGAAACTTGGTACTTTCACCAATTCCAACTAAAATTGACATATATAGTTCAAATATGTATAGATTAAGTGATATATGTTTGGTTCAGTTGTAGTTGCAATAGTAAGTTCATTTTGGGTGAGAAATTGGATTTTTCACCAAAATCGACCCCGAAACGAACCCAAAACTTGAACTTTAATCTTTTGCTCCATAATTTCACATTAAAACTTCAAGTATGCATAAAGTAAGTGGTGTGTGTTAGTTTTGCTCCTATATGTAAGATGTAGTTAGTTTTGGGAAGTGAAATAGCTCAAATTCACAAAAATCGACCCCGAAACGAACCTAAAAATTGAACTTCTAATCTTTTGCACGTAAATTTGACATTAACACTTCAAGTATGCATAAAGTAAGTGGTGTGTGTTAGTTGTGCTCCTATATGTAGCATTTAGTTAGTTTTGGGAAGTAAAATAGCTCAAATTCACAAAAATCGAAAAAAGCAACCCGAAACTTAGTACTTTCACCAATTCCAACTAAAATTGACATATATAGTTCGAATATGTATAGATTAAGTGATATATGTTTGGTTCAGTTGTAGTTGCAATAGTAAGTTCATTTTGGGTGAGAAATTGGATTTTTCACCAAAATCGACCACGAAACGAACCCAAAACTTGAACTCCAATATTTTGCTTCTAAATTTCACATTAACACTTCAAGTATGCATAAAGTAAGTGGTGTGTGTTAGTTTTGCTCCTATATGTAAGATGTAGTTAGTTTTGGGAAGTGAAATAGCTCAAATTCACAAAAATCGACCCCGAAGCGAACCTAAAAATTGAACTTCTAATCTTTTACACGTAAATTTGACATTAACACTTCAAGTATGCATAAAGTAAGTTGGTGTGTGTTAGTTGTGCTCCTATATGTAGCATTTAGTTAGTTTTGGGAAGTAAAATAGCTCAAATTCACAAAAATCGAAAAAAGCAACCCGAAACTTAGTACTTTCACCAATTCCAACTAAAATTGACATATATAGTTCGAATATGTATAGATTAAGTGATATATGTTTGGTTCAGTTGTAGTTGCAATAGTAAGTTCATTTTGGGTGAGAAATTGGATTTCTCACCAAAATCGACCACGAAACGAACCCAAAACTTGAACTCCAATATTTTGCTTCTAAATTTCACATTAACACTTCAAGTATGCATAAAGTAAGTGGTGTGTGTTAGTTTTGCTCCTATATGTAAGATGTAGTTAATTTTGGGAAGTGAAA
This sequence comes from Beta corolliflora, assembly GCA_947648045.1. Taxonomy (NCBI): domain Eukaryota; kingdom Viridiplantae; phylum Streptophyta; class Magnoliopsida; order Caryophyllales; family Amaranthaceae; genus Beta; species Beta corolliflora. Next base: position 108,022 of record CANSZD010003595.1, read on the forward strand.
TAGCTCAAATTCACAAAAATCGACCCCGAAACGAACCTAAAAATTGAACTTCTAATCTTTGGAACCTAAATATGACATTAGCACTTCAAGTATGCATAAATTAAGTGGTGTGTGTTAGTTTTTCTCCTATATGTAACATGTAGTTAGTTATGGGAAGTGAAATGGCTCAAATTCACAAAAATCGACCCCGAAACGAACCTAAAATTGAACTTCTAATCTTTTGCACCTAAATATGACATTAATACTTTAAGTATGGATAAAGTAAGTGGTGTGTGTTAGTTTTGCTCCTATATGTAACATGTAGCTAGTTTTGGGAAGTGAAATAGCTCAAATTCACAAAAATCGACCCCGAAACGAACCTAAAAATTGAACTTCTAATCTTTTGCACCTAAATATGACATTAACACTTCAAGTATGCATAAAGTAAGTGGTGTGTGTTAGTTTTGCTCCTATATGTAACATGTAGCTAGTTTTGGGAAGTGAAATAGCTCAAATTCACAAAAATCGACCCCGAAACGAACCTAAAAATTGAACTTCTAATCTTTTGCACCTAAATTTGACATTAAGTATGCATAAAGTTAGTTGTGTTTGTTAGTTTTGCTCCTATATGTAACATGTAGTTAGTTTTGGGAAGTAAAATAGCTCAAATTCACATAAATCGACAAAATCAACTCCAAAATTGGTTGTTTAGCTAATTGCAAGAGTTAGTTATTATTATATATTGTAAATGTTTGACTTGATCTTATTAATTTATTATATTCATATTATTGCAAGGTTTACATGGATAACGACGCACCAAGGTTGGATGATTTCACAATTGGAGAATTGGATGAAGTTCGAAACAAGTTGGCAAGCTACATTTGTGAAGATTGTCTATGATACATTGGTTAGGATTTTGCAATAACTAGCTAGAAGTTCGAAACAAGTTGGCAAGCTATTCGGTTGCGTTAATGTAGCTTTTTGTATTAGAAGTAATATAATTTTGCCTTAATATGTACTCTTTAACATTATTATTATTATATATATAATTATTACATAACTGGGAACTCTATATGCATTATGAGGTTGGTAATATGGTACAAAGCAAAGCAGCAAGGAACCAGCGACACAGGGAACGAGCGCATATATATATATATATATATATATATATATATATATATATATATATATATATATATATATATATATATATATATATATATATATATATATATATATATATATATATATATATATACTATAGCTGAATTTAAAAAAAAAAAATATTACACAAGGGCTGCGGTTAATAGGGAAAACTGCAGTCCTTGGCTAAATAAGGGTTGCGGTTAATTGGAAAAAGGGCTGGGGTTTCCCAACGACCGCAGCCCTTATTTCGCCAAGGGCTGCGGTTCATAACCGCAGCCCTTCCTATATGTTAAGGGCTGCTACTCTAATTGCTGCGGTCAAAAAACGCAGCCCTTAGGCCACTTTTGACCGCAGCCCTAACACTTTTTTCCTCTAGTGATGATTTGAGGCCATTGCCCAAGACAATTATTATTTTAGGTAATGACCTAAATGTTTTGGTATTATCCTAATCTAATTAGGTGATTACCTAACATATATAGTGGTTGTATTAGGTCATGACCAAAATATCTTTAGTAATTATCTAAACCCTGCATTAACTTGCACAAAAAACAACTGACATTTGATACGCTTAAGTTATACGGTGTTCATATTATATTTTGGGTGCACTTTGCTAAGGGTTTGATTGTAATTGTTAACGTTCGTGTTTTAATTAACCCTTAGCGGAAGTTCAGAGTTTTGCGAGATAATTGGTGTTAACGTCTTATGTTCCGAGCTTTTATGGTAAAATGGGTTTGAGCGATATACTTGGAAGTGTTCGAGAGGCTCAACAACATTGTACCATTGCATGTCACCAACAACAACCAACTTCCACCGAAAGCCTAAGCAAGCTCGGCAGCACCGCAAGCTCAGCAGCAGCTCAACGCCCAGCAGCTCGTCGCCCAGCTCTCGCGCATGCTCGCACCTCCCAGCGCTCCCGCATCGCACGCCCAGCAGCTCGCAGCTCGCACCTCGCGAGCTAGGTCGCACCTCGCGACCTGCTTGCTCGCGACTCACGAGGTCCTTCGCACCTCGCGACCTGCTTTTCCCAGTCAAATGTGCGGAAGGCAGAGTGCTCTTCGCACGGTGCGACCAGACTCGCACCTCGCGACCCCTAGGTCGGTGTAATTGTCGGCTGACTTTTATGCTTTAGTATAATACCAAACTTGTTTTTGGACCGAGGGGGGCAGCAGCCACAAGGAGCAGCCTCAAGGAGAGGGAGTCTCCAAAACTCCACTCTTCTCTTATTATCTTCTCTTTTTAGTTTTCATTTTCTAGTTTAGTTTTTAGAGATTTCAATTATGGAATTCGCTTATGCTATGCCGATTGTAGCTTGAACTGTTCTTGAACGAGATTAATATGGAGCTTCAAGCATTATTGTGAGATCTTTCCTCTCTATTTAGTTTCTTTGATTATGGTTTACTTTCTATGCTTGCTTTCTATGATTTTTGCATGATTATGCTAGGAACGTTACTAGTTTGATTGTGTAATTAATCTAATGCTAGATTTAAGAATAGAATCGGATTGTTTTATTCTTTTATCAATTGGTAGCAAACTAGGAAGTAACTTAGATGCAGATCGTCTTGGTTATTTCTTGGGGAAATTGAATCAACTGTTGAATGTTTATCGTTTGTATGATGTTAGCAGGTCAGTTGGTTCTCTGTGTTTATTGCTGCTATTGGATTGAACTTAGACGCGATCGGACTAGTTTATCCTTTAGTTAGAGTTTTATAGTCACACTGATCGTGCTATTCAACTAAGAATAAGGAGAATGCGAGATTAATTCTCAGCAATAGATAATCATGGAAATAATTAGAGTTGAGGTTCAAGGATCGATAATGAATTGAAGTGGATGTTAATCGGATTCAAGATCTTTCCATAATTGATTTCTCATCTTATTTATTTGCTAGTTAGTTTTAGTTTGTTTATAATCTACTTGAAACCCCCTTGTTATTAGGTTTCTCGGTCCTTAGCTTAATCTAGGTTTTGAATCTCGCTAAGTATTAAACTCGTCCCTGTTTCCCTGTGGATACGACCCCTACTTCCATTATACTAGCTTAGTGTAAAAGAGAGTAGGAGAAATTTTATCTTTGGCCGGGTGCGGTGCACAACGACACATCCGCGCCCGCCAACATTCCACTACAATGTAAACGATTTTTTTAGAGATTGTTCGGCCATTTCAATCCGCTGTTCACATAAACATTCTATCGATGAACATTTTATATCACCAAAGTCATTCAATTCTATCATTTGAAAGCAAAAGAAAAAGTAAAAAATGCAACGTTTTACCCCGATATAATCTTATCACATAAACCACTTAAAACCTCATGGATTAAGTTATGAATAACCCACATCTTAAACATAAAATTCCCCCATCATATATGTTATTGTCACATGATTTGAGGCCATTGCCCAATACAATTATTTTTTTAGGTAATGCCCTAAAATAGTTTAATTTAGGTAATATCCTAATCTAATTAGGTGATTACCGAATGTATATATTGGATATATTAGGTCATGACCAAAATATCTTTAGTAATTACCTAAACCCTGCAGTAAGTTGCATAAAAAACAAGTGACATTCCACTACAAGGGATATAATTCTTTTTGAGATTATTCGACCATTCCAATCCGCTGTTCACATGAACATTTTTTTGATGAACCTTTCATATCACCAAAGTCATTTAATTCAATCATTTTAAAGCAAAAGAAAAAGGAAAAAATGCAACATTTTACCCCGATGCAATCATATCATATAAACCACTTAAGACCTCATGTATTAAGTTGTCAAGAACCCACATCTTAACCATTTAATTCCACCATCTTATATGTTATAGTCACATGATTTGAGGCCATTGCCCAAGACAAATATTATTATAGGTAATGCCCTAAAATGGTTTAGGTAATGACCTATATGTTTTGGTATTATCCTAATATAATTAGGTGATTACCTAACATATATAGTGGTTGTATTAGGTCATGACCAAAATATCTTTAGTGATTACCTAAACCCTGCATTAACTTGCACAAAAAACAACAGACATTCCACTACAATGTAGACGATTTTTTAGAGATTGTTCGACCATTTCAATCCGCTGTTCACATAAACATTCTATCGATGAACCTTTCTTATCACCAAAGTCATTCAATTCAGTCATTTTACCCCGATGCAATCTTATCATATTAACCACTTAAAACCTCACGTATTAAGTTATCAATAACCCACATCTTAACCATACAATTCCCTCATCATATATGATATTGTCACATGATTTGAGGCCATTACCCACGAAAATTATAATTTTTGGTAATGCCCAAAAATGGTTAAGGTAATGACCTAAACGTTTTGGTAATATCCTAATCCAATTAGGTGATTACCTAACATATAAAGTGGTTATATTAGGTCATTACCAAAATATCTTTAGTAATTACCTAAACACTGCTGTAACTTGCATAAAAAACAAGTGACATTCCACTACAATCGAGAGGATTCTTTTTAGAGATTGTTCGACCATTCCAATCCGCTGATCACATAAACATTATATCGATGAACCTTTCTTATCGCCAAAGTCATTCAATTCTATCATTTGAAAGCAAAATATCATATAAACGTTTAACCCCGATGCAATCTTATCATATAAACCACTTAAAATATCATGGATTAAGTTATCAATAACCCACATCTTAACCATACAACTCCCCCATCATATATGTTATAGTCACATGATTTGAGGCCATTGCCCAAGACAATAATTATATGGGGTTAATTTGGGCTTTTTAGTACAAGGAGGGACAATGGGGGCCCAAAACAAAATTCAATGGGGTTTGGTGAGGTATTGGGCTAATGGACCCAGTGGCATGATTGTCAAATCCCCATAGGATTACTTTGATGAGTAATGGGAATGGATTGTTATTGGGAGAACATCCTCCACTTAGTAGGTTTGGTCATAGCCTAAACATGTTTGGTAATTACCTAAAAGCATATGATTACCCACATCTTAAGTATACAATGCCATCATCATATATGTTATAGTCGCATAATTTGAGGCCGTTGCCCAAGTCAATTATTATTTTAGGTAATGCCCTAAAATTGTTAGGTGGTGACCTAAAATATTTGGTAATATCCTAATCTAATTAGGTGATTACCTAACATATATAGTGGTTATGTTAGGTCATGACCAAAATATCTTTAGTAATTACCTAAGCCCAGCAGTAACTTGCAGAAAAAACCAGTGACTTTCTACTACAATGGAGAGGATTCTTTTTAGAGATTGCTCGACTATTCCAATCCGCTGTTCACATAAACATTCTATCGATGAACCTTTTATATCACCAAAGTCATTCAATTCTATCATTTGAAAGCAAAAGAAAAAGGAAAAAATGCAACGTTTTACCCCTATGCAATCTTATCATATAAACCACTTAAAACCTCATGGATTAAGTTATCAGTAACCCACATCTTAACCATACAATTCCCCAATCATATATGTTAGAGTCACATGATTTGAGGCCATTGCCCAAGACAATTATTATTTTAGCTAATGCCCTAAAACGGTTTAGGTAATATCGTAATCTAATTCGGTGATTACCGAACGTATATAGTGGATATATTAGGTCATGACCAAAATATCTTTTGTAATTACCTAAACCCTGCAGTAACTTGCATAAAAAATAAGTGACATTCCACTACAAGGGATAGGATTCATTTAGAGATTGTTCGACCATTCCAATCCGCTGTTCACATGAACATTCATTCGATGAACCTTTCTTATCACCAAAGTCATTTAATTCAATCATTTTAAAGCAAAAGAAAAAGGAAAAAATGCAATGTTTTACCCCGATGCAATCTTATCATATAAACCACTTATGACCTCATGGATTAAGTTATAAAGAACCCACATCTTATCCATATAATTCCCCCATCTTATATGTTATAGTCACATGATTTGAGGCCATTGCCCAAGACAATTATTAATTTAGGTAATGACCTAAATGTTTTGGTATTATCCTAATCTAATTAGTTGATTACCTAACATATATAGTGGTTGTATTAGGTCATGACCAAAATATCTTCAGTAATTACCTAAACCCTGCATTAACTTGCACAAAAAACAAGTGACATTCCACTACAATGTAAACGATTTTTTTAGAGATTGTTCGACCATTTCAATCCGCTGTTCACATAAACATTCTATCGATGAACCTTTTATATCACCAATGACATTCAATTCTATCATTTGAAAGCAAAAACCTCATGGATTAAGTTATCAATAACCCACATCTTAACCATACAATATAATTCCCCCATCATATATGTTATTGTCACATGATTTGAGGCCATTTCCCAAGACAATTATTATTTTAGGTAATGCCCTTAAGTGGTTTAGGTAATATCCTAATCTAATTAGGTGATTACCGAATGTATATAGTGGATATATTAGGTTATGACCAAAATATCTTAAGTAATTACCTAAACCCTGCACTAACTTGCATAAAAAACAAGTGTCATTCCACTACAAGGGATAAAATTCTTTTAGAGACTATTCGACCATTCCAATCCGCTGTTCACATGAACATTTTTTCGATGAACCTTTCATATCACCAAAGTCATTTAATTCAATCATTTTAAAGCAAAAGAAAAAGGAAAAAATGCAACATTTTACCCCGATGCAATCTTATCATATAAACCACTTAACACCTCATGGATTAGGTTATCAAGAACCCACATCTTAACCATATAATTCCACCATCTTATATGTTATAGTCACATGATTTGAGGCTATTGCCCGAGACAATTATTATTTTAGGTAATGCCCTAAAATGGTTTAGGTAATGACCTAAATATTTTGGTATTATCCTAATATAATTAGGTGATTACCTAACATATATAGTGGTTGTATTAGGTCATGGCCGAAATATCTTTAGTAATTACCTAAAACATGCATTAACTTGCACAAAAAACAAGTGACATTCCACTACAATGTAGACGATTTTTTTAGAGATTGTTCGACCGTTTCAATCCGCTGTTCACATACACTTTCTATCGATGAACCTTTCGTATCACCAAAGTCATTCAATTCAGTAATTTTAAAGCAAAAGAAAAATGAAAAAATGCAACGTTTTACCCCGATGCAATCTTATCATATAAACCACTTAAAACCTCATGTATTAAGTTATCAATAACCCACATCTTAACCATATAATTCCCTCATTATATATGATATAGTCACATGATTAGAGGCCATTACCCAAAAAAATTATAAGTTTTGGTAATGCCCTAAAATGGTTAAGGTAATGACCTAAACATTTTGGTAATATCCTAATCTAATTACGTGATTACCTAACATATATAGTGGTTATATTAGGTCATGACCAAAATATCTTTAGTAATTACCTAAACACTGCTGTAACTTGCATAAAAAACAAGTGACATTCCACTACAATGGAGAGGATTCTTTTTAGAGATTGTTAGACCATTCCAATCCGCTGATCACATAAATATTATATCGATGAACCTTTCTTATCGCAAAAGTCATTCAATTCTATCATTTGAAAGCAAAAGAAAAAGGAAAAAAATGCAACGTTTAACCCCGATGCAATCTTATCATAAAAACCACTTAAAACCTCATGGATTAAGTTATCAATAACCCACATCTTAACCATACAAATCCTCCATCATATATGTTATAGTCACATGATTTGAGTCCATTGCCCAAGATAATAATTATATGGGGTTCATTTGGGCTTTTTAGTACAAGGAGGGACAATGGGGGCCCAAAACTAAAGTCAATGGGGTTTGGTGAGGTATTGGGCTAATGGACCCAGTGGCATGATTGTCAAATCCCCATAGGATTACTTTGATGAGTAATGGGAATGGATTGTGATTGGGAGAACATCCTCCACTTAGTAGGTTTGGTAATAGCCAAAACATGATTGGTAATTATCTAAAAGCATATGATTACCCACATCTTAAGTATACAATGCCATCATCATATATATTATAGTCGCATAATTTAAGGCCATTGCCCAAGTCAATTATTATTTTAGGTAATGCCCTAAAATTGTTAGGTGGTGACCTAAAATATTCGGTAATATCATAATCTAATTAGCTGATTACCAAACATATATAGTGGTTATGTTTGGTCATGACCAAAATATCTTTAGTAATTACCTAAACCCAGCATAGGATTCTTTATAGAGATTGTTCGACCATTCCAATCCGATGTTCACATAAACATTCTATCGATGAACCATTTATATCACCAAAGTCATTCAATTCTATCATTTGAAAGCAAAAGAAAAAGGAAAAAATGCAACGTTTTACTCCGATGCAATCTTATCATATAAACCACTTAAAAACCTCATGGATTAAGTTATCAATAACCCACATCTTAACCATACAATTCCCCCATCATATATGTTATAGTCACATGATTTTAGGCCATTGCCCAAGACAATTATTATTTTAGGTAATGCCCTAAAATTGTTTAGGCAATATCCTAATCTAATTAGGTGATTACCGAACGTATATAGTGGATATATTAGGTCATGACTAAAATATCTTAAGTAATTACCTTAAACCTGCAGTAACTTGCATAAAAAACAAGTGACATTCCACTACAAGGGATAGGATTCATTTAGAGATTGTTCGACCATTCCAATCCGCTGTTCTCATGAACATTCTATCGATGAACCTTTCATATCACTAAAGTCATTTAATTCAATCATTTTAAAGCAAAAGAAAAAGGAAAAAATGCAATGTTTTACCCCGATGCAATCTTATCATATAAACCACTTAAGACCTCATGGATTAAGTTATCAAGAACCCACATCTTAACGATATAATTCCCCCATCTTATATGTTATAGTCACATTATTTTAGGCCATTGCCCAAGACAATTATTGTTTTAGGTAATGACCTAAATGTTTTGGTATTATCCTAATCTAATTAGGTGATTACCTAACATATATAGTGGTTGTATTAGGTCATGACCACAATATCTTTAGTAATTACCTAAACCGTGCATTAACTTGCACAAAAAACAAGTGACATTCCACTACAATGTAGACGATTTTTTTAGAGATTGCTCGACCATTTCATTCCGCTGTTCACATAAACATTCTATCGATAAACCTTTTATATCACCAAAGTCATTAAATTCTATCATTAGAAATCAAAAGAAAAGGGAAAAAATGTAACGTTTTACCTCGATGCAATCTTATCATATAAACCACTTAAAACCTCATGGATTAAGTTATCAATAACCCATATCTTAACCATACAATTCCCCCATCATATATGTTATAGTCACATGATTTGGGGCCATTGCCCAAGACAATTAATATTTTAGGTAATGCCCTAAAATGTTTTAGGTAATATCCTAATCTAATTAGGTGATTACCGAATGTATATAGTAATTACCTAAACCCTGCAGTAACTTGCATAAAAAACCAGTGACATTCTACTACAATGGAGAGGATTCTTTTTAGAGATTGTTCGACCATTCCAATCCGCTGTTCATATAAACATTCTATCGATGAACCTTTTATATTACCAAAGTCATTCATTCTATCATTTGAAAGCAAAAGAAAAAGGAAAAAATGCAACGTTTTACCCCGATGCAATCTTATCACATAAACCACTTAAAACCTCATGGATTAAGTTATCAATAACCCACATCTTAACCATACAATTCCCCCATCATATATCACTAGTACAGAATTGTCAATTTGCGTAGGCTTATTTGCGTCGCACCCTCGAAGAACTGACACAAAAGCTCAGGATGAGGAGTGGAAGGGTCATTTGCGTCGCATCATAATGAGGACGCGACGCAAATGACGGACACGATTTGCGTCGCACGTTGCTCTTGTGCGTCGCACATGTTGGGATCCGAATATTTGCGTTGCATGCGGAGAAGATGCGACGCACATAGCCGCATCTATCAAGCACTGGATACTTTCCCTATCTGCGTCGCACGTTTTACTAGCAGTCGCAAAAAGTTATTTGCGTCGGGCTTCATGGCGCCCATCCGACGCAGATGATTTGGGCTGATATAGATAACCAAAAAAATGGGCTAACCCTTCAAAAAAAACATAAACAAAAAAAGGGCCTAAGTGCGTCGAATGGGCTTCCCGTGCGACGCAGATAAGCTTGTCATATAAAAACCCATTATAACTCATTTTGCCTATTCCACGCCGTTTCTCTTCACCTTCTCTCTCTTCCATCTCTAACCTAACCCAGTTCACCATATTCTCTCACCGACCTCTCTTCAAGTAGCGAGTCGAAGGAATTTTCCGGTGTGTCGAAGCAACGGCTAGATGTCCGATTTTCTATTAAAAATTTGATATTCCGGTGAGTCGAAGTAATTTCTATAATTTTCGTTCGCGATTTCTTTTTTGCGATTTTTGTTGACGAGTGAATTTATGGTGTTATTTTGAAGCAGCTGCACCAATTTGATATTTTCTTCAAGCTGCGAAAACAGAGGATGTTGCTCTTCCTCTTCCCGAAAACAGAGGTAATTAATCGGAATGTCGTTTTCTATCTGCTGGAATTCATGAGATTTGATGAACATTTGTTCTTCGTGAATTAGTCAGGTGGTTAGACAAGCTCCTATTCCCGCTGGTCAGATCTCCGTTAGTCAGACAAACAAAATCGATCGAAACAACGAGCAAATATAAACCCATTATAATTGTGCAGCCTCTACACTGATAGGAGAAAAGATCTATCACACAACATCTCACATGGGAGAAGAATATATTATCAAACAAATTCGTCCCTTTCTCTCTAATTCCTCCATTAAATTATTCCTCTCCAATTCCCAGTCACTAATTTCGGATATGCTCAAGATCTGACCAACTGATGAAGAATTAGTGGCTCAAGATCCTGGTAATTTTTTTATGATTATTTTTCTCATCTTAAGTGTGGTTCAATTATAAGGGTAAATTATTATGGATCCTGATTTCAAGATGGGATTTTTTGTTGATTATATGACTTTAATTGATAAAATTTCATTTGGGTATCAGCCGGCGAGTCGAAGAAGAAGACATAACTATACACAGTTACAAGTTGGTTCTCAGTAATTTTCGTTTTTTTTTTAAATTAGGCTTTCATCCTTCTTCTCAAGATCTGAGTAGTATCTTTAATTCTGTAATTTTCTCTTTTATGATTTTTCTGTAATTTTCTCATTTTGATTTTTTGTACTTTTCTCCTTTTGGTTTCTGTAATTTATGTTTTTTTTTTTTATGTAATTAGTGTTTGTAAAAAACACCACTCTACTAAATGTAAAACACCACTTCTACTTTTTTTTTAATTACTGTTTAATTTGTTTGAGTTAAAATTCCAATTTATTTTCTGTAATTTATGGTTCATGAAATTTTTTTTTTTTAAAAAAAATAGCAATTTGCGTCGGATGTGGACTTATGTCCGACGCAAATCACTTTTAAGGGGCAAAATAAGGCCTAAGACCTGGCCAGCATATGGGTGTGAGATTTGCGTCGCCTGTTGGCAATGTGCGACGCAAATGGCTCTTCATCCGCGTCGCACTTTGCCAAGCATCCGACGCAGATGCTTACCGTATTGTGCATGCTGGGTGCTACTTGCAGGATCATGTGCGTCGGACGTTACTTCGAGTCCGACGCAAATAGACAATAATCTACGTCGTGTCCTAATCCGACGCAGATCATGTCTCTCTCATCTGCGTCGAGACCTGTGCCTTCGGACCCATGTCCGACGCAAATGGGCGCCTCGCATCCGACGCAAATCGTCGATTCTGTACTAGTGTATGTTATAGTCACATGATTTTTTGAGGCCATTGCCCAAGATAATTATTATTTTAGGTAACGCCCTAAAATAGTTTAGGCAATATCCTAATCTAATTAGGTGATTACCGAACGTATATAGTGGATATATTAGGTCATGACCAAAATATCTTTAGTAATTACCTAAACCCTGTAGTAACATGCATAAAATACAAGTGACATTCCACTACAATGTAGATGATTCTTTTTTGAGATTGTTCGACCATTTCAATCCGATGTTCACATAAAGATTCTATCGATGAACCTTTTTTATTACCAAAGTCATTCAATTCAGCATTTTAAACCAAAAAAAAAAGGAAAAATGCAACGTTTTACCCCGATGCAATCTTATCATATAAACCACTTAAAACCTCATGGACTAAGTAATCAATAACCCACATCTTAACCATACAATCCCCCCATCATATACGTTATAGTCACATGATTTGAGGCCATTGCCCAAGACAATAATTATTTTAGGTAATGCCCTAAAATAGTTTAGGTAACGACCTAAACGTTTTGGTAATAACCTAATCTAATTAGGTGATTACCTAACATAAATAGTGGTTGTATTATGTCATGAGCAAAATATATTTAGTAATTACATGAATCCTGCATTAACTTGCACAAAAAACAAGTGACATTACCCTACAATGGAGAGGATTCTCTTTCGAGATTGGTCGACCATTCCAATCCGCTGTTCACATAAACATTCTATCGATGAACCTTTTATATCACCAAAGTCATTCAATTCTATCATTTGAAAGCAAAAGAAAAAAGGAAAAAATGCAACATTTTACCACGATGCAATCTTATCATATAAACCACTTAAAACCTCATGGATTAAGTTATCAGTAACCCACATCTTAACCATACAATTCCCTCATCATATATGTTATAGTCACATGATTTGAGGCCATTACCCAAGAAAATTATAATTTTTGGTAATGCCCTAAAATGGTTAAGGTAATGACCTAAACATTGTGGTAATATCCTAATCTAATTAGGTGATTACCTAACATATATAGTGGTTATATTAGGTCATGACCAAAATATCTTTTGTAATTACCTAAACCCTGCTGTAACTTGCATAAAAAATAAGTGACATTCTACTACAATGGAGAGGATTATTTTTAGAGATTGTTCGACCATTTCAATCCGCTATTCACATAAACATTCTATCGATGAACCTTTTATATCACCAAAGTCATTCAATTCTATCATTTGAAAGCAAAAGAAAAAGGAAAAAATACAACGTTTTACCACGATGTAATCTTATCATAATAACCACTTAAAACCTCATGGATTAAATTATCAATAACCCACATCTTAACCATACAATTCCCTCATCATATATGTTATTGTCACATGATTTGAGGCTATTACAGAAGAAAATTATTATTGTAGTCCCTAAAATGGTTTAGGTAATGACCTTAACGTTTTGGTAATATCCTAATCTAATTAGGTGATTACCAAACATATATAGTGGTTATATTAGGTCATGACCAAAATATCTTTAGTAATTACCCTAACCCTGTAGTAACTTGCATAAAATACAACTGACATTCCACTACAATGTAGATGATTCTTTTTAGAGATTGTTCGACCATTCCAATCCGCTGTTCACATAAACATTTTATTGATGAACCTTTTTTATCACCAAAGTCATTCAATTCAGTCATTTTAAAGCAAAAGAAAAAGGAAATATGCTACGTTTTACCCCGATGCAATCTTATCATATAAACCACTTAAAACCTCATGATTTAAGTTATCAATAACCCTCATCTTAACCATACAATTCCCCCATCATATATGTTATAGTCACATGATTTGAGGCCATTAATTGCCCAATACAATAATTATTTTAGGTAATGCCCTAAAATCGTGTAGGTAATGACCTAAACGTTTTGGCAATATCCTAATCTAATTAGGTGATTACCTAACATATATAGTGGGTGTATTATGTCATGACCAAAATATATTTAGTAATTACTTAAACCCTACATTAACTTGCACAAAAAACAAGTGACATAAACATTAATCTAATTAGGTGATTCTTTTAGAGATTGTTCGACTATTCCAATCCGCTGTTCACATAAACATTCTTTCGATTAACCTTTCATATCACCAAAGTCATTTCATTCAATCATTTTGAAGCAAAAGAAAAAGGAAAAAATGCAACGTTTTACCCCGATGCAATCTTATCATATAAACCACTTAAGACCTCATGGATTAAGTTATCAATAACCCACATCTTAACCATATAATTCCCCCCTCTTATTTACTATAGTCACATGATTTGAGGCCATTGCCCATGACAATTATTATTTATGTAATGCCCTAAAATGGTTTAGGTAATGACCTAAATGTTTTGGTATTATCCTAATCAAATTAGGTGATTACCTAACATATTTAGTGGTTGTATTAGGTCATGACCAAAATATATTTAGTAATTACTTAAACCCTACATTAACTTGCACAAAAAAACAAGTGGCATTCCAGTACACGGGATATGATTCTTTTAGAGATTGTTCGACTATTCCAATCCGCTGTTCACATAAACATTCTTTCGATTAACCTTTCATATCACCAAAGTCATTTCATTCAATCATTTTAAAGCAAAAGAAAAGGGAAAAAATGCAACGTTTTACCCCGATGTAATCTTATCATATAAACCACTTAAGAACTCATGGATTAAGTTATCAATAACCCACATCTTAACCATATAATTCCCCCCTCTTATCTACTATAGTCTCATGATTTGAGGCCATTGCCCATGACAATTATTATTTATGTAATGCCCTAAATGGTTTAGGTAATGATCTAAACGTTTTGGTATTATCCTAATCTAATTAGTTGATTACCTAACATATATCACTAGAGGAAAAATTGTTATTTGCTGCTTTAAATGGGTTGCGCTTGTGTTGAAAACCGCAACCCTTCTGTTATGGGCTGCGGTCAGGCCCAAAACCACAGACCTTGGTTAGACAAAGGGCTGCGGTTACGGGCCTGACCGCAGCCCTTAAAGGAAGGGCTGCGGTTTACCACTCAACTGCAGCCCTTTTTTTATTTTTTAACCCCCAAAAGGCCAAAACAAACCGCGCTCATTAATTTCACTTCCCTCCACACATTTTCGTTCCTCCCTCTACAAACAGTGAAAGGACTAACCTATCACTCGCTCTTCTCTCTACCGCACCTCTTTCCCACCACAGATCCCTCCACTCCCCACTTTCACTCACCTCATCCTCCTCTACCTGTGTTGCCGTCTGTTTCTCTCACCCCGCATCCTCCTCCTCTCCCTCACTCTCCTTCTCCTTCTCCTTCTCCTTCTTTCGGTTTTGTTGCGCGACCAGTACTGCTGTCGTGGTTGTATGCTGACTTGAAAGCCATGAATTTACAAAGGTATGACCACTGAATCTGAATTAGGGTTTAGACACAGATGGAAGGTTCGATTTTTAATATAATTCTTCAGTTTACCTGCGCAAAATTAGGACTTACCTGCTGAAATTAGGATTTTGAATTTCCAATGCTGAAATTTGCTATTACATTCTTTATTAGTGTAGAGCAATGAGAAGATATGATTCAATAACAAGCTTCGATCATGATTTGATGCTATTGAATGGTTAAGAGTGCCAAAGGGTTAATTTAATACTTGCCTTTATTTTGGAGGAGGGAGAGAGAACAGAATCTGGTAGCACAACTTGAAGCTCTGCGTTTTTTAATAATTTTGAAATAAATAATTAAATTTTTCAACTTGCAGTAAGTAGTATTATAAAGGAAATATTTTCTCAAATCAATTTGTTAACTAGTGACCTCATGGTCAATAATCGGTGGAGGTCACTTAGAGTTTTGCTTATAATACACTTTGATTACTATTTGGGATGTATTGTCCGAATATTTTTTGTTTAATTGACAATCCATCGAGAAAGAGGGTCGCCGAACCAGTAAATCACTTCTAATATGTGTTAAATTCATTGCAAGTTTTCTATTTTCTTGTAGTTTTCGTTCGATTGATTGCTTTTCGATGCCTTATCGCTCAAATTTTGATTGTTGTTTTGCGTTTTCTTATTGTTGGCTGATTTTCGTGCATTTACTTAGTTTGAGTTAGTTTTGCTGACTTTTTATGTCAGTTTTTGATTTTTTTTAGTTGTTTGTGGATCTAAAGTTGCTAAATTTGTAGAGTAAGTTTGCTCCTCTTCGCACTCCTTATTTCCAAATTTTCGATTTTCGACTATTTCAATTGGTATTTCAAAATTCTTGTATAATTCTGCTGTTAGAGCTTGTGTCCATTTCAATTTCACAATTTCCTGTCCATATCTGTTGTTAGGGAAACAGGAGGTCGCAGGGGAGAAGTTTTTTCGTGGATTTTCGTAATGGAGGGATGAAGGGTTGAATCTATTGACGCTTTAAAGAAGAAAGAGGATATTAGGTGATGAAGAATTTATTATGTTGACATAATATAAAGGAACTAACCTTTATAACATCCATTCAACTAAAAGCTATGAATACAAAGTACAATACCTACAGTATACTAAGAGTTGTTGGTCCTAGATGTGTATTTGGTAACAATTTTTATGAGTCGGCGTGTTACATTACAATATTGTTGCAGTAAACAAGCTCTTAACTATATTCACTAATGAGACTTTGACTCTCGGGGGAGTAATTCCTTATTTTTCTTCATGCAAAATGCACTTTTATCATATCAAAATTCGCGTGTGCTAGTGCCATGTGATTGTCTTCATCATGTATTCTACAAGGATGTTAATCGTTTTCATAGAAAGTATGTGCTTTGTTCATCTGGATTTTTTTTTTGTAACTGTCTTGACAAGTGAAGAGTATATTATTCATATCTTTTTGTAGTTGTAAACTTGTAATTGTAATTCAAACTTCCTAATGTAGACAGCGGAGAGTATGTTATTCGTAGAGGAGAAAGTGGAGATGGAGTATATTTTGTTTGGGAAGGGGAGGTAAGTTTTCGTTTACTAAGGTTCATTTTGCATTACTACTTCTTCATAATTTTGTGTTGTTTAATTTTGTGTTTCTGTTGCATACCATAGGCTGAAGTTTATGGACATTCCAGAGTTCCTGCTAAAACGCTATGACTATTTTGGCAATGGTGGTGTTCTAACTCCTATTTTCCTCTTAACAATATAGTTTTAGTTATACAGACTAAAGAGACGCTGATGATGGAAGAAACCCATGGAAATGAGGAATAGGTTGTTAATTGAAGCTTTGTTTCTGGTAATGGGGCTACACTGTAGAAGTAGCTGAACCCAGTTCTCTATTGACATTTGGTTTGACGTTTTTTTAACGTAATTGGCTAGTAAACATTGATTCCTTTTATAACGATCTGTTTGTGAGCTATATTGAGGTTCCATTTCATTTTCTAGGTGCCCCAACATCTGAGCAACAGGCAGATGTGATTGCATCAATAGTCCATAAAAAGCTTATAGTGTGCAATACTATGTCTACTTTCATGAAACTGTGTGACAACCTGCCAGCTCATTATTTGGTCATCAGCTAGCTTCCTAGTAGTCTAATGTTTTTACTGAATAAGCAATAATAAACAACTCATAAGTGTCAAGCAATGAGTTGGAAGTCATCCTACAAAGTCGAAATGCATTATAGTGAAGTTTGCAATGTTTCTGTCGATTATCGGACGAGGCAATAAAGTGAATGTGTCCTTAAAATTTCTTCATAAATTTGACTTATACTTTTGGGATTTTTAAGTATTTAATTCGTGGTAAACTCGGTGGCGGGGAGCTTAAGAATGCAATTCACTTTTTGTATACTAAGTTGGTCAATGATCACTCAATTGTACTCATCCTATGACAGTTGACCCGCTTGGTGCCGCCCCTCGACCACTTGTGATTTCTTTGTTGCCAAAATCAATTTGGAACGCCGATGAAAGACAAGAGGCCTGTGCACCCGTAGAGAGCATATTACACTTGGATCCCATTGAGGTGTGTCTAATTTGGCCTACCAAAAGTTTTTCTGCTTTGAGTTCTTTTTGGGTTACTGACATTTATTGATGCATTTGTCCTTTTAGATTCAAAAATCAAAAGTACCTTGTTTATTAAGTATATTACATGATATGTGACCTCTGTCTCCATTGACATACTTTTGCCCTATTGTAAATCCTGTTTGTTATAAAAGAGATTAGGAGCTCGAAAATGGGGAGGTTTCGGTGTAGGCTATGGATTATGGATAGATTTATGGCATAATTACTTGGGTCTTTCTTTCATGTAATCATGTGAAACAGTACATCTGTTTTTTATTGCGACTATTAAAAGTTTCCATTAGTGCTTGAAGCTATTTTAAAAAGCTTTCTTTGAAAAAGTGCAGCCGGTTAATACTTAGAAGTTAGACCTTACATGCTTTGTAGTTTGTAGTTTTCACTAGTCAAGAGCTAAACAGTTGCGAATAGGCCACGTAGTCAAGTCTCTTGACTTGATAGGGTGCTCTATGAAGTAATGCTTACACGTGAATGGTACTTCACTCGATTTCCCGGTCTCTGCATGCAAAGTATTCCTTTTCGGCCTAAGTATATAGTATCGTAAATTGATTTATTTCGAATCTCCAGGATCTTTGGTAACGCCAAATGCTTTACAAACCTTGGAAAATTTGTATTCATACCTCTTACATCTAGAAAAAATTATAGGTATTGTACTTATGTTCATTCGTTGAAATGAGTTTGGTATGTGAAGGGGGTGGGAAGGGTGGATATATGTGTGGAGGTCGTGAAGAGTACAAGTGCATACATTGTTTTCTTTGTTTGGGGTGGGAAGGGTGGATATATGTGTGGAGGTCGATAGCTATCTTTGAATTTGATGTACTCACTAGCCTCTCTCATCTTCAAATACATTTACCTATAGAAAACCGACATACTTGTGTGAGTGATTTGGTTTAAATGTATCAATTTCGAAGTTGACAAATTATGCTTACATGGTCTTTGATCGCCCGCGAGCTTTGTTAAGCATGAGCTTCTTGCGGCAGGTGAATTCATTAATTTCCTTTTTCTTTTCTAGCATGTTTATTGCTCTGCATTAAGCATCACCATGTATTCCTGGGTTCTGATTTATGTCTATTAATTTTTGAAATTCTATTATTACCTTGAATCCAACTTGTCAACTCAGTACTACCTTACATTTTGTTTGATCGCGGCTTGAAACACTCTTGAGTTCTTGGTCTTATGGCCTTGGGTTTTTGTTGATTTGTCACCTAAAGTTTAGCTTGTTTTTCTGTGCTACCATGTATATTAAGTTTGTCATTTGACAGTTGTAATCAATCATGTATTAAACTCAGTTCATTTCTATGCCTATACATGTGTGCTGATGAGAGTATGTCTGTATTTCGTGCTTCAGTCCAATTTTAATTGCATATAAACTCGTGGAATTGCAGCACATCCAACCCTCTCAGCAATACATAAGGCACATGTCTGAACTATTATCATCAGGATTAGAAGCTTCTCACAAAGCATATCCAGCATCAGGAGAGTTCTCAGCGAGCAAATCCAGCATCATGATTTACTAGTTTAATGTGATACTTACATTTTAATTTGTTACTATTTTCTTTATATTTGTGTAAAAAACATAATTTGCAATGAAAAATGATACTTATATATATATATATATATAACTATTTGGGAACATTCAGGATAAAAAAACAAAAAAAAATTAATTTTGTTTTTTTTTTTTGGGTCACAAGGGCTGCGATCAAGGCAAAAACCGCAGTCCTTGGTGGGTTAAGGGTTGCGGTTAAGGGCCAAAACTGCAGCCCTTGCCAAGGGCTGCGGTTTTGGCCCATAAAAGCAGCCCTTAACCCACCAAGGGCTGCGGTTTTTGCCTTGACCGCAACCCTTAATACGCTAAGGGCCACGGTTAAAAACCGCAGCCCTTCCAAAATGCCAAGGGCTGCTAGTCTAATGGTTGCGGTAAAAAAACGCAGCCCTTGGGCCCTTTTTGACCGCAGCCCTTGGGCTTTTTTCCTCTAGTGTATAGTGCTTGTATTAGGTCATGACCAAAATATCTTTAGTAATTACCTAAACCCTGCATTAACTTGCACAAAAAACAAGTAACATTCCACTACAATGTAGACTATTTTTTTAGAGATTGTTCGACCATTTCAATCCGTTGTTCACATAATAATTCTATCGATGATCCTTCTATATCACCAAAGTCATTCAATTCTATCATTTGAAAGGAAAAAAAAAAAACGCAACGTTTTACCACGATGCAATCTTATCATATAAACAACTTAAAGCCTCATGGATTAAGTTATCAATAACCCACATCTTAACCATACAATTCCCCCATCATATATGTTATAGTCACGTGATTTGAGGCCATTGACCAAGACAATAATTATTTTAGGTAATGCCCTAGTAATATCCTAATCTAATTAGGTGATTACCGAACGTATATAGTGGATATATTAGGTCATGACCAAAATATCTTTAATAATTACCTAAATCCCTGCAGTAACTTGCATAAAAAACAAGTGACATTCCACTACAAGGGATAAGATTCTTTTAGAGATTGCTCGACCATTCCAATCCGCTGTTCACATAAACATTCTGTCGATGAACCTTTCATATCACTAAAGTCATTTAATTCAATCATTTTAAAGCAAAAGAAAAAGGAAAAAATGCAACGTTTTACCCCGAAGCAATCTTATCATATAAACCACTAAAAACCTCATGGATTAAGTTATCAATAACCCACATCTTAACCGTACAATTCCCCCATCATATATGTTATAGTCACATGATTTGAGGCCATTGCCCAAGATAATAATTATTTTAGGTAATGCCCTAAAATTGTTTAGGTAATGCCCTAAACGTTTTGCTAATATCCTAATCTAATTAGATGATTACCTAACATATATAGTGGTTGTATTATGTCATGACCAAAATATATTTAGTAACTACCTAAACCCTACATTATCTTGCACAAAAAACAAGTGACATTCCACTACAAGGGATATGATTCTTTTAGAGATTGTTCGACTATTCAAATCCGTTGTTCACATAAACATTCTTTCGATGAACCTTTCATATCACCAAAGTCATTTAATTCAATCATTTTAAAACAAAAGAAAAAGGAAAAAATGCAACGTTTTACCCCGATGCAATCTTATCATATAAACCACCTAAGACCTTATGGATTAAGTTATCAATAACCCACATCTTAACCATATAATTCCCCCATCTTATATGTTATAGTCACATGATTTGAGGCCATTGCCCATGACAATTATTATTTTAGGTAATGCCCTAAAATGGTTTAGGTAATTACCTAAATGTTTTGGTATTATCCAAATCTAATTAGTTGATTACCTAACATAAATAGTGGTTGTATTAGATCATGACCAAAATATCTTTAGTAATTACCTAAATCCTGCATTAACTTGCACGAAAAACAAGTGACATTTCACTACAATGTAGACTATTTTTTTAGAGATTGTTCGACCATTTCAATCCGTTGTTCACATAAACATTCTATCGATGAAACTTTTATATCACCAAAGTCATTCAATTCTATCATTTGGAAGCAAAAAAAAAAGAAAAAACGCAACGTTTTACCACGATGTAATTTTATCATATAAACAACTTAAAACCTCATGGATTAAGTTATCAATAACCCACATCTTAACCATACAATTCCCCCATCAAATATGTTATAGTCATATGATTTGAGGCCAATGCCTAAGAGAATAATTATTTTAGGTAACGCCCTAAAATCATTTAGGTAATGACCTAAACGTTTTGGTAATATCCTAATCTAATTAGGTGATTTCCAAACATATATAGTGGCTGTATTATCTCATCACCAAAATATATTTAGTAATTGCCTAAACCCTGCATTAACTTGCACAAAAAGCAAGTGACATTCCACTACAATGGAGAGGATTCTTTTTATAGATTGTTCGACCATTCCAATCCGCTGTTCACATAAATATTCTATCGATGAACCTTTTATATCACCAAAGTCATTCAATTCTATCATTTGAAAGCAAAAGAAAAAAGGAAAAAAATGCAACGTTTTACCACGATGCTATTTTATCATATAAACCACTTAAAACCTCATGGATTAAGTTATCAATAACCCACATCTTTACTATACAATTCCCTCATCATATATGTTATAGTCACATGATTTGAGGCCATTACCGAAGAAAATTATAATTTTTCGTAATGCCCTAAAATGGTTAAGGTAATGACCTAAACGTTTTGGTAATATCCTAATCTAATTAGGTGATTACCTTACATATATAGTGGTTATATTAGGTCATGACCAAAATATCTTTAGTAATTACCTAAACCCTGCAGTAACTTGCATAAAAAACAAGTGACATTGCACAACAATGGAGAGGATTCTTTTCAGAGATTGTTCGACCATTCCAATCCGTTGTTCACATAAACATTCTATCGATGAACCTTTCTTATCACCAAAGTCATTCAATTCGGTCATTTTAAAGCAAAAGAAAAAGGAAAAAATGCAACATTTTACCCCGATGAAATCTTATCATATAAACCACTTAAAACCTCATGGATTAAGTTATCAATAACCCACATCTTAACCATGCAATTCCACCATCATATATGTTATAGTCACATGATTTGAGGCTATTGCCCAAGACAATAATTATTTTATGTAATGCCCTAGTAATATCCTAATCTAATTAGGTGATTACCGAACCTATATAGTGGATATATTAGATCATGACCAAAATATCTTTAGTAATTACCTAAACCCTGCAGTAACTTGCATAAAAAACAAGTGACATTCCACTACAAGGGATAAGATTCTTTTAGAGATTGTTCGACCATTCCAATCCGATGTTCACATAAACATTCTTTCGATGAACCTTTCATATCACTATAGTCATTTAATTCAATCATTTTAAAGCAAAAGAAAAGGGAAAAAATGCAACGTTTTACCCCGAAGCAATCTTATCATATAAACCACTAAAAACCTCATGGATTAAGTTATCAATAACCCACATCTTAACCGTACAATTCCCCCATCATATATGTTATAGTCACATGATTTGAGGCCATTGCCCAAGACAATAATTATTTTAGGTAATGTCCTAAAATTGTTTAGGTAATGACCTATTCGTTTTGCTAATATCCTAATCTAATTAGGTGATTACCTAACATAAATAGTGGATGTATTATGTCTTAACAAAAATATATTTAGTAATTACCTAAACCCTACATTAACTTGCACAAAAAACAAGTGACATTCCACTACAAGGGATATGATTCTTTTAGAGATTGTTCGACTATTCCAATCCGCTGTTCACATAAACATTCTTTCGATGAACCTTTCATATCACCAAAGTCGTTTAATTCAATCATTTTAAAGCAAAAGAAAAAGGAAAAAATGCAAGGTTTTACCCCGATGCAATCTTATCATATAAACCACTTAAGACCTCATGGATTAAGTTATCAGTAACCCACATCTTAACCATATAATTCCCCCATCTTATATGTTATAGTCACATGATTTGAGGCCATTGCCCATGACAATTATTATTTTTGGTAATGCCCGAAAATGGTTTAGGTCATGACCTAAATGTTTTGGTATTATCCAAATCTAATTAGGTGATTACCTAACATAAATAGTGGTTGTATTAGGTCATGACCAAAATATCTTTAGTAATTTCCTAAACCCTGCATTAACTTGCACAAAAAACAAGTGACATTCCACTACAATGTAGACTAGTTTTTTAGATATTGTTCGACCATTTCAATCCGCTATTCATATAAACATTCTATCGATGAACCTTTCTTATCACCAAAGTCATTCAATTCGGTCATTTTAAAGCAAAAGAAAAAGGAAAAAATGCAACGTTTTACCCCGAAGCAATCTTATCATATAAACCACTAAAAACCTCATGGATTAAGTTATCAATAACCCACATCTTAACCGTACAATTCCCCCATCATATATGTTATAGTCACATGATTTGAGGCCATTGCCCAAGATAATAATTATTTTAGGTAATGCCCTATTGTAATATCCTAATCTAATTAGGTGATTACCGAACGTATATAGTGGATATATTAGGTCATGACCAAAATATCTTTAGTAATTACCTAAACCATGCAGTAACTTGCATAAAAAACAAGTGACATTCCACTACAAGGGATAAGATTCTTTTAGAGATTGTTCGACCATTCCAATCCGCTGTTCACATAAACATTCTTTCGATGAACCTTTGATATCACCAAAGTCATTCAATTTAATCATTTCAAAGCAAATGAAAAAGGAAAAAATGCAACGTTTTTATCCCGATGCAATCTTATCATATGAACCACTTAAGACCTCATGGATTAAGTTATCAATAACCTACATCTTAACCATATAATTCCCCCATTTTATATGTTAGAGTCACATGATTTGAGGCCATTGCCCATGACAATTATTATTTTATGTGATGCCCTAAAATGGTTTAGGTAATGACCTAAACGTTTTGGTATTATCCTAATCTAATTAGGTGATTACCTAACATATATAGTGGTTGTATTAGGTCATGACCAAAATATCTTTAGTAATTACCTAAACCCTGCATTAACTTACACAAAAAACAAGTGACATTCCACTACAATGTAGACAAGTTTTTTAGAAATTGTTCGACCATTTCAATCCGTTGTTCCCATAAACATTCTATCGATGAACCTTTTATATCACCAAAGTCATTCAATTCTATCATTTGAAAGCAAAAGAAAAAAGGAAAAAAATGCAATGTTTTACCACGATGCAATCTTATCATATAAACCACTTAAAACGTCATGAATTAAGTTATCAATAACCCACATCTTAACCATACAATTCCCTCATCATATATGTTATAGTCACATGATTTGAAGACATTATCGAATAAAATTAAAAAATTTACGTAATGCCCTAAAATGGTTAAGGTAATGACCTAAACGTTTTGGTAATATCCTAATATAATTAGGTGATTACCTTACATATATAGTGGTTATATTAGGTCATAACCAAAATATCTTTAGTAATTACCTAAATCCTGCATTAACTTGCATAAAAAACAAGTGACATTCCACTACAAGGGATGAGATTCTTTTAGAGATTGTTCGACCATTCCAATCCGCAGTTCACATAAACATTCTTTCGATGAACCTTTCATATCACTAAAGTCATTTAATTCAATCATTTTAAAGCAAAAGAAAAAGGAAAAAATGCAACGTTTTACCCCGAAGCAATCTTATCATATAAACCACTAAAAAACTCATGGATTAAGTTATCAATAACCCACATCTTAACCGTACAATTCCCCCATCATATAAGTTATAGTCACATGATTTGAGGCCATTGCCCAAGACAATAATTATTTTAGGTAATGCCCTAAAATTATTTAGGTAATGTCCTAAACGTTTTGCTAATATCCTAATCTAATTAGGTGATTACCTAACATATATAGTGGTTGTATTATGTCTTGACCAAAATATATTTAGTAATTACCTAAACCCTACATTAACTTGCACAAAAAACAAGTGACATTCCACTACAAGGGATATGATTCTTTTAGAGATTGTTCGACTATTCCAATCCGCTGTTCACATAAACATTCTTTCAATGAATCTTTCATATCACCAATGTCATTTAATTCAATCATTTTAAAGCAAACGAAAAAGGAATAAAATGTAACGTTTTACCCCGATGCAATCTTATCATATAAACCACTTAAGACCACATGGATTAAGTTATCAATAACCCACATCTTAACCATATAATTCCCCCATCTTATATGTTATAGTCACATGATTTGAGGCCATTACCGAAGAAAATTACAATTTTTCGTAATGCCCTTAAATGGTTAAGGTAATGACCTAAACGTTTTGGTAATATCCTAATCTAATTAGGTGATTACCTTACATATATAGTGGTTATATTAGGTCATGACCAAAATATCTTTAGTAATTACCTAAACCCCGCAATTAACTTGCATAAAAAACAAGTGACATTCCACTACAATGGAGAGGATTCTTTTTAGAGATTGTTCGACCATTCCAATCCGCTGTTCACATAAACTTTCTATCGATGAACCTTTCATATCACCAAAGTCATTTAATTCAATCATTTTAAAGCAAAAGAAAAAGGAAGAAATGCAACGTTTTTACCCAGATGCAATCTTATCATATAAACCACTTAAGACCTCATGGATTAAGTTATCAATAACCCACATCTTAACCATATAATTCCCACATCTTATATGTTATAGTCACATGATTTGAGGCCATTGCCCATGACAATTATTATTTTAGGTAATGCCCTAAAATGGTTTAGGTAATGACCTAAATGTTTTGGTATTATCCAAATCTAATTAGGTGATTACCTAACATAAATAGTGGTTGTATTAGGTCATGACCAAAATATCTTTAGTAATTTCCTAAACCCCGCATTAACTTGCACAAAAAACAAGTGACATTCCACTACAATGTAGACGATTTTTTTAGAGATTGTTCGACCATTTCAATCCGTTGTTCACATAAACATTCTATTGATGAACCTTTGATATCCCCAAAGTCATTCAATTTAATCATTTAAAAGTAAATGAAAAAGGAAAAAATGCAACGTATTAACCCGATGCAATCTTATCATATGAACCACTTAAGACCTCATGGATTATGTTATCAATAACCTACATCTTAACCATATAATTCCCCCATTTTATATGTTATAGTCACATGATTTGAGGCCATTGCCCATGACAATTATTATTTATGTAATGCCCTAAAATGGTTTAGGTAATGACCTAAACGTTTTGGAATTATCCTACTCTAATTAGGTGATTACCTAACATATATAGTGGTTGTATTAGGTCATGACCAAAATTTGTTTAGTAATTACATAAACCCCTGCATTAACTTGCACAAAAAACAAGTGACATTCCACTACATTGGGGAGGATTCTTTTTAGAGATTGTTCGACCATTCCAATCCCTTTGTTCACATAAATATTCTATCGATGAACCATTTATATCACCAAATCATTCAATTCTATCATTTGAAAGCAAAGAAAAAAAGAAAAAAATGCAACGTTTTACCACGATGCAATCTTAACATATAAACCACTTAAAACGTCATGGATTAGGTTATTAATAACCCACATCTTAACCATATAATTCCCTCATCATATATGTTATAGTCACATGATTTGAGGCCATTGCCCAAGACAATAATTATTTTAGTTAATGCCCTAAAATCGTTTAGGTAATCACCTAAACGTTTTGGTAATATCCTAATCTAATTAGGTGATTACCAAACATATATAGTGGTTGTATTATCTCATCACCAAAATATATTTAGTAATTACCTAAACCCTGCATTAACTTGCACAAAAAACAAGTGACATTCCACTACAATGGAGAGGATTCTTTTCAGACCATTCCAATCCGCTGTTCACATAAACATTCTATCGATGAACCTTTCTTATCACCAAAGTCATTCAATTCGGTCATTTTAAAGCAAAAGAAAAAGGAAAAAAGGCAACATTTTACCCCGATGAAATCTTATGATATAAACCACTTAAATCCTCATGGATTAAGTTATCAATAACCCACATCTTAACCATACAATTCCCCCATCATATATGTCATAGTCACATGATTTGAGGCCATTGCCCAAGACAATAATTATTTTAGGTAATCTCCTAAAATTGTTTAGGTAATGACCTATACGTTTTGCTAATATCCTAATCTAATTAGGTGATTACCTAACATATATAGTGGTTGTATTATGTCATGACCAAAATATATTTAGTAATTACCTAAACCCTACATTAACTTGCACAAAAAACAAGTGACATTCCACTACAAGGGATAAGATTCTTTTAGAGATTGTTCGACCATTCCAATCCGCTGTTCACATAAACATTCTTTCGATGAACCTTTCATATCACTAAAGTCATTTAATTCAATCATTCTAAAGCAAAAGAAAAAGGAAAAATGTAACGTTTTACCCCGAAGCAATCTTATCATATAAACCACTAAAAACCTCATGGATTAAGTTATCAATAACCCACATATTAACCGTACAATTCCCCCATCATATAAGTTATAGTCACATGATTTGAGGCCATTGCCCAAGACAATAATTATTTTAGGTAATGCCCTTTGTAATATCCTAATCTAATTAGGTGATTACCGAACGTATATAGTGGATATATTAGGTCATGACCAAAATATCTTTAGTAATTACCTAAACCCTATAGTAACTTGCATTAAAAACAAGTGACATTCCACAACAAGGGATAGGATTCTTTTTAGAGATTGTTCGACCATTCCAATCCGCTGTTCACATAAATATTCTATCGATGAACCTTTCATATCACTAAAGTCATTTAATTCAATCATTTTAAAGCAAAATAAAAAGGAAAAAATGCAACGTTTTACCCCGATGCAATCTTATCATATAAACCACTTAAAACCTCATGGATTAAGTTATCAATAACCCACATCTTAACCATACAATTCCCTCATCATATATGTTATAGTCACATGATTTGAGGCCATTACCGAAGAAAATTACAATTTTTCGTAATGCCCTAAAATGGTTAAGGTAATGACCTAAACGTTTTGGTAATATCCTAATCTAATTAGGTGATTACCTTACATATATAGTGGTTATATTAGGTCATGACCAAAATATCTTTAGTAATTACCTAAACCAAAAGTAACTTGCATAAAAAACAAGTGACATTCCACTACAATGGAGAGGATTCTTTTTAGAGATTGTTCGACCATTCCAATCCGTTGTTCACATAAACTTTCTATCGATGAACCTTTCATATCACCAAAGTCATTTAATTCAATCATTTTAAAGCAAAAGAAAAAGGAAGAAATGCAACGTTTTACCCAGATGCAATCTTATCATATAAACCACTTAAGACCTCATGGATTAAGTTATCAATAACCCACATCTTAACCATATAATTCCCCCATCTTATATGTTATAGTCACATGATTTGAGGCCATTGCCCATGACAATTATTATTTTAGGTAATGCCCTAAAATGGTTTAGGTAATGACCTAAATGTTTTGGTATTATCTAAATCTAATTAGGTGATTACCTAACATAAATAGTGGTTGTATTAGGTCATGACCAAAATATCTTTAGTAATTTCCTAAACCCTGCATTAACTTGCACAAAAAACAAGTGACATTCCACTACAATGTAGACGATTTTTTTAGAGATTGTTCGACCATTTCAATCCGTTGTTCACATAAACATTCTATTGATGAACCTTTGATATCACCAAAGTCATTCAATTTAATCATTTAAAAGCAAATGAAAAAGGAAAAAATGCAACGTTTTAACCCGATGCAATCTTATCATATGAACCACTTAAGACCTCATGGATTATGTTATCAATAACCTACATCTTAACCATATAATTCCCCCATTTTATATGTTATAGTCACATGATTTGAGGCCATTGCCCATGACAATTATTATTTATGTAATGCCCTAAAATGGTTTAGGTAATGACCTAAACGTTTTGGAATTATCCTACTCTAATTAGGTGATTACCTAACATATATAGTGGTTGTATTAGGTCATGACCAAAATTTGTTTAGTAATTACATAAACCCTGCATTAACTTGCACAAAAAACAAGTGACATTCCACTACATTGGGGAGGATTCTTTTTAGAGATTGTTCGACCATTCCAATCCACTGTTCACATAAATATTCTATCGATGAACCTTTTATATCACCAAATCATTCAATTCTATCATTTGAAAGCAAAGAAAAAAAGAAAAAAATGCAACGTTTTACCACGATGCAATCTTAACATATAAACCACTTAAAACGTCATGGATTAGGTTATTAATAACCCACATCTTAACCATATAATTCCCTCATCATATATGTTATAGTCACATGATTTGAGGCCATTGCCCAAGACAATAATTATTTTAGTTAATGCCCTAAAATCGTTTAGGTAATGACCTAAACGTTTTGGTAATATCCTAATCTAATTAGGTGATTACCAAACATATATAGTGGTTGTATTATCTCATCACCAAAATATATTTAGTAATTACCTAAACCCTGCATTAACTTGCACAAAAAACAAGTGACATTCCACTACAATGTAGACGATTTTTTTAGAGATTGTTCGACCATTTCAATCTGTTGTTCACATAAACATTCTATTGATGAACCTTTGATATCACCAAAGTCATTCAATTTAATCATTTAAAAGCAAATGAAAAAGGAAAAAATGCAACGTTTTACCCCGATGCAATCTTATCATATAAACCACTTAAGACCTCATGGATTAAGTTATCAATAACCCACATCTTAACCATATAATTCCCCCATCTTATATGTTATAGTCACATGATTTGAGGCCATTGCCCATGACAATTATTATTTATGTGATGCCCTAAAATGGTTTAGGTAATGACCTAAACGTTTTGGTATTATCCTAATCTAATTAGGTGATTACCTAACATATATAGTGGTTGTATTAGGTCATGACCAAAATATCTTTAATAATTACCTAAACCCCTGCATTAACTTGCACAAAAAACAAGTGACATTCCACTACAATGTAGACAAGTTTTTTACAGATTGTTCGACCATTTCAATCCGTTGTTCCCATAAACATTCTATCGATGAACCTTTTCTATCACCAAAGTCATTCAATTCTATCATTTGAAAGCCAAAGAAAAAAGGAAAAAAATGCAATGTTTTACCACGATGCAATCTTATCATATAAACCACTTAAAACCTCATGAATTAAGTTATTAATAACCCACATCTTAACCATACAATTCCCTCATCATATATGTTATAGTCACATGATTTGAAGACATTATCGAAGAAAATTAAAAAATTTCGTAATGCCCTAAAATGGCTAAGGTAATGACCTAAACGTTTTGATAATATCCTAATCTAATTAGGTGATTACCTTACATATATAGTGGTTATATTAGGTCATAACCAAAATATCTTTAGCAATTACCTAAACCCTGCAGTAACTTGCATAAAAAACAAGTGACATTCCACTACAATGGAGAGGATTCCATTTAGAGATTGTTCGACCATTCCAATCCGCTGTTCACATAAACATTCTATCGATGAACCTTTCTTACCACCAAAGTCATTCAATACAGTCATTTTAAAGCAAAAGAAAAAATAAACAATGCAACGTTTTACCCCTATGAAATCTTATCATATAAACCACTTAAAACCTCGTGGATTAAGTTATCAATAACCCACATGTTAACCATACAATTCCCCCATCATATAAGTTATAGTCACATGATTTGAGGCCATTGCCCAAGACAATAATTATTTTACGTAATGCCCTAGTAATATCCTAATCTAATTAGGTGATTACCGAACGTATATAGTGGATATATTAGGTCATGACCAAAATATCTTTAAGAATTACCTAAACCCTGCAAGTAACTTGCATAAAAAACAAGTGACATTCCACTTCAAGGGATAGGATTCTTTTTTAGAGATTGTTCGACCATTCCAATCCGCTGTTCACATAAATATTCTATCGATGAACCTTTCATATCACTAAAGTCATTTAATTCAATCATTTTTAAGCAAAATAAAAAGGAAAAAATGCAACGTTTTACCCCGATGCAATCTTATCATATTAACCACTTAAAACCTCATGGATTAAGTTATCAATAACCCACATCTTAACCATACAATTCCCTCATCATATATGTTGTAGTCACATGATTTGAGGCCATTACCGAAGAAAATTATAATTTTTCGTAATGCCCTAAAATGATTAAGGTAATGACCTAAACGTTTTGGTAATATCCTAATCTAATTAGGTGATTACCTTACATATATAGTGGTTATATTAGGTCATGGCCAAAATATCTTTAGTAATTACCTAAACCCTGCAGTAACTTGCATAAAAAACAAGTGACATTCCACTACAATGGAGAGGATTCCTTTTAGAGATTGTTCGACCATTCCAATCCGCTGTTCACATAAACATTCTATCGATGAACCTTTCTTACCACCAAAGTCATTCAATACAGTCATTTTAAAGCAAAAGAAAAAATAAACAATGCAACGTTTTACCCCTATGAAATCTTATCATATAAACCACTTAAAACCTCGTGGATTAAGTTATCAATAACCCACATGTTAACCATACAATTCCCCCATCATATAAGTTATAGTCACATGATTTGAGGCCATTGCCCAAGACAATAATTATTTTACGTAATGCCCTAGTAATATCCTAATCTAATTAGGTGATTACCTTACATATATAATGGTTATATTAGGTCATGACCAAAATATCTTTAGTAATTACCTAAACCCTGTAGTAACTTGCATAAAAAACAAGTGACATTCCACTACAATGGAGAGGATTCTTTTTTAGAGATTGTTCGACCATTCCAATCGCTGTTCACATAAACATTCTATCGATGAACCTTTCATATCACCAAAGTCATTTAATTCAATCATTTTAAAGCAAAAGAAAAAGGAAAAAATTCAACGTTTTACCCACGATGCAATCTTATCATATACTTAAGACCTCATGGATTAAGTTATCAATAACCCACATCTTAACCATACAATTCCCTCATCATATATGTTATAGTCACATGATTTGAGGCCATTACGGAAGAAAATTATAATTTTTCGTAATGCCCTAAAATGGTTAAGGTAATGACCTAAACGTTTTGGTAATATCCTAATCTAATTAGGTGATTACCTTACATATATAGTGGTTATATGAGGTCATGACCAAAATAACTTTAGTAATTACCTAAACCCTGCAGTAACTTGCATAAAAAACAAGTGACATTCCACTACAATGGAGAGGATTCATTTTAGAGATTGTTCGACCATTCCAATCCGCTGTTCACATAAACCTTCTATCGATGAACCTTTCTTACCACCAAAGTCATTCAATTCAGTCATTTTAAAGCAAAACAAAAAATAAAAAATGCAACGTTTTACCCCGATGAAATCTTATCATATATACCACTTAAAACCTCGTGGATTAAGTTATCAATAACCCACATGTTAACCATACAATTCCCCCATCATATAAGTTATAGTCACATGATTTGAGGCCATTGCCCAAGACAATAATTATTTTAGGTAATGCCCTAGTAATATCCTAATCTAATTAGGTGAATACCGAACGTATATAGTGGATATATTAGGTCATGACCAAAATATCTTTAGTAATTACCTAAACCCTGCAGTAACTTGCATAAAAAACAAGTGACATTCCACTACAAGGGATAGGATTCTTTTTAGAGATTGTTCGACCATTCCAATCCGCTGTTCACATAAATATTCTATCGATGAACCTTTCATATCACTAAAGTCATTTAATTCAATCATTTTAAAGCAAAATAAAAAGGAAAAAATGCAACGTTTTACCCCGATGCAATCGTATCATATAAACCACTTAAAACTCATGGATTAAGTTATTTATAACCCACAGCTTAACCATACAATTCCCTCATCATATATGTTATAGTCACATGATTTGAGGCCATTACCGAAGAAAATTATAATTTTTCGTAATGCCCTAAAATGGTTAAGGTAATGACCTAAACGTTTTGGTAATATCCTAATCTAATTAGGTGATTACCTTACATATATAATGGTTATATTAGGTCATGACCAAAATATCTTTAGTAATTACCTAAACCCTACAGTAACTTGCATAAAAAACAAGTGACATTCCACTACAATGGAGAGGATTCTTTTTAGAGATTGTTCGACCATTCCAATCCGCTGTTCACATAAACATTCTATCGATGAACCTTTCATATCACCAAAGTCATTTAATTCAATCATTTTAAAGCAAAAGAAAAAGGAAAAAATTCAACGTTTTACCCTGATGCAATCTTATCATATAAACCACTTAAGACCTCATGGATTAAGTTATCAATAACCCACATCTTAACCATACAATTCCCTCATCATATATGTTATAGTCACATGATTTGAGGCCATTACCGAAGAAAATTATAATTTTTCGTAATGCCCTAAAATGGTTAAGGTAATGACCTAAACGTTTTGGTAATATCCTAATCTAATTAGGTGATTACCTTACATATATAGTGGTTATATGAGGTCATGACCAAAATATCTTTAGTAATTACCTAAACCCTGCAGTAACTTGCATAAAAAACAAGTGACATTCCACTACAATGGAGAGGATTCCTTTTAGAGATTGTTCGACCATTCCAATCCGCTGTTCACATAAACCTTCTATCGATGAACCTTTCTTACCACCAAAGTCATTCAATTCAGTCATTTTAATGCAAAAGAAAAAATAAAAAATGCAACGTTTTACCCCGATGAAATCTTATCATATAAACCACTTAAAACCTCGTGGATTAAGTTATCAATAACCCACATGTTAACCATACAATTCCCCCATCATATAAGTTATAGTCACATGATTTGAGGCCATTGCCCAAGACAATAATTATTTTAGGTAATCCCCTAGTAATATCCTAATCTAATTAGGTGAATACCGAACGTATATAGTGGATATATTAGGTCATGACCAAAATATCTTTAGTAATTACCTAAACCCTGCAGTAACTTGCATAAAAAACAAGTGACATTCCACTACAAGGGATAGGATTCTTTTTAGAGATTGTTCGACCATTCCAATCCATTTGTTCACATAAATATTCTATCGATGAACCTTTCATATCACTAAAGTCATTTAATTCAATCATTTTAAAGCAAAATAAAAAGGAAAAAAATGCAACGTTTTACCCCGATGCAATCTTATCATATAAACCACTTAAAACCTCATGGATTAAGTTATCAATAAACCACATCTTAACCATACAATTCCCTCATCATATATGTTATAGTCACATGATTTGAGGCCATTACTGAAGAAAATTATAATTTTTCGTAATGCCCTAAAATGGTAAAGGTAATGACCTAAACGTTTTGGTAATATCCTAATCTAATTAGGTGATTACCTTACATATATAATGGTTATATTAGGTCATGACCAAAATATCTTTAGTAATTACCTAAACCCTACGGTAACTTGCATAAAAAACAAGTGACATTCCACTACAATGGAGAGGATTCTTTTTAGAGATTGTTCGACCATTCCAATCCATTTGTTCACATAAACATTCTATCGATGAACCTTTCATATCACCAAAGTCATTTAATTCAATCATTTTAAAGCAAAAGAAAAAGGGAAAAAATTCAACGTTTTACCCCGATGCAATCTTATCATATAAACCACTTAAGACCTCATGGATTAAGTTATCAATAACCCACATCTTAACCATACAATTCCCCCATCTTATATGTTATAGTCACATGATTTGAGGCCATTGCCCAAGACAATTATTATTTTAGGTAATGCCCTAAAATGGTTTAGGTAATGACCTAAATGTTTTGGTAATATCCTAATCTAATTAGGTGATTACCTAACATAAATAGTGGTTATATTAGGTCATGACCAAAATATCTTTAGTAATTTCCTAAACCCTGCATTAACTTGCATAAAAAACAAGTGACATTCCACTACAATGGAGAGGATTTTTTTTAGAGATTGTTCGACCATTTCAATCCGTTGTTCACATAAACATTCTATCGATGAACCTTTCATATCACCAAAGTCATTCAATTTAATCATTTAAAAGCAAATGAAAAAGGAAAAAATGCAACGTTTTACCTCGATGCAATCTTATCATATGAACCACTTAAGACCTCATGGATTAAGTTATCAATAACCCACATCTTAACCATACAATTCCCCCATCTTATATGTTATAGTCACATGATTTGAGGCCATTGCCCAAGAGATTTATTATTTTATGTAATGCCCTAAAATGGTTTAGGTAATGACCTAAAGGTTTTGGTATTATCCTAATCTAATTAGGTGATTACCTAACATATATAGTGGTTGTATTAGGTCATGACCAAAATTTCTTTTGTAATTACCTAAACCCTGCATTAACTTGCACAAAAAACAAGTGACATTCCATTACATTGGAGAGGCTTCTTTTTTAGAGATTGTTCGACCATTCCAATCCATTGTTCACATAAATGTTCTATCAATGAACCTTTTATATCACCAAAGTCATTCAATTCTATCATTTGAAAGCAAAGAAAAAAGGAAAAAATGCAACGTTTTACCACGATGCAATCTTAACATATAAACCACTTAAAACCTCATGGATTAGGTTATTAATAACCCACATCTTAACCATACAATTCCCTCATCATATATGTTATAGTCACATGATTTGAGGCCATTACGAAGAAAATTATAATTTTTCGTAATGCCCTAAAATGGTTAAGGTAATGACCTAAACGTTATGTTAATATCCTAATCTAATTAGGTGATTACCTTACATATATAGTGGTTATATGAGGTCATGACCAAAATATCTTTAGTAATTACCTAAACCCTGTGATAACTTGCATAAAAAACAAGTGACATTCCACTACAATGGAGAGGATTCCTTTTTAGAGATTGTTCGACCATTCCAATCCTTGTTCACATAAACCTTCTATCAAGTCATTCAATTCAGTCATTTTAAAGCAAAAGAAAAAATAAAAAATGCAACGTTTTACCCCGATGAAATCTTATCATATAAACCACTTAAAACCTCGTGGATTAAGTTATCAATAACCCACATGTTAACCATACAATTCCCCTATCATATAAGTTATAGTCACATGATTTGAGGCCATTGCCCAAGACAATAATTATTTTAGGTAATGCCCTAGTAATATCCTAATCTAATTAGGTGAATACCGAACATATATAGTGGATATATTAGGTCATGACCAAAATATCTTTAGTAAATACCTAAACCTGCAGTAACTTGCATAAAAAACAAGTGACATTCCACTACAAGGGATAGGATTCTTTTTAGAGATTGTTCGACCATTCCAATCCATTGTTCACATAAATATTCTATCCATGAACCTTTCATATCACTAAAGTCATTTAATTCAATCATTTTTAAAGCAAAATAAAAAAGGAAAAAAGTGCAACGTTTTACCCCGATGCAATCTTATCATATAAACCACTTAAAACCTCATGGATTAAGTTATCAATAACCCACATCTTAACCATACAATTCCCTCATCATATATGTTATAGTCACATGATTTGAGGCCATTACCGAAGAAAATTATAATTTTTTGGTAATATCCTAATCTAATTATGTGATTACCTTACATATATAGTGGTTATATTAGGTCATGACCAAAATATCTTTAGTAATTACCTAAACCCTGCAGTAACTTGCATAAAAAACAAGTGACATTCCACTACAATGGAGAGGATTCTTTTTAGAGATTGATCGACCATTCCAATCCATTTGTTCACATAAACATTCTATCGATGAACCTTTCATATCACCAAAGTCATTTAATTCAATCATTTTAAAGCAAAAGAAAAAGGAAAAAATGCAACGTTTTACCCCGATGCAATCTTATCATATAAACCACTTAAGACCTCATGGATTAAGTTATCAATAACCCACATCTTAACCATATAATTCCCCCATCTTATATGTTATAGTCACATGATTTGAGGCCATTGCCCATGACAATTATTATTTTAGGTAATGCCCTAAAATGGCTTAGGTAATGACCTAAATGTTTTGGTATTATCCAAATCTAATTAGGTGATTACCTAACATAAATAGTGGTTGTATTAGGTCATGACCAAAATATCTTTAGTTATTTCCTAAACCCTGCATTAACTTGCACAAAAAACAAGTGACATTCCATTACAATGTAGACGATTTTTTTAGAGATTGTTGGACCATTTCAATCCGTTGTTCACATAAACATTCTATTGATGAACCTTTGATATCACCAAAGTCATTCAATTTAATCATTTAAAAGTAAATGAAAAAGGAAAAAATGCAACGTTTTACCCCGATGCAATCTTATCATATGAACCACTTAAGACCTCATGGATTAAGTTATCAATAACCTACATCTTAACCATATAATTCCCCCATTTAATATGTTATAGTCACATGATTTGAGGCCATTGCCCATGACAATTATTATTTATGTAATGCCCAAAAATGGTTTAGGTAATGACCTAAACGTTTTGGTATTATCCTAATCTAATTAGGTGATTACCTAACATATATAGTGGTTGTATTAGGTCATGACCAAAATATCTTTAGTAATTACTTAAACCCTGCAGTAACTTGCACAAAAAACAAGTGACATTCCACTACAATGTAGACTAGTTTTTTAGAGATTGTTCGACCATTTCAATCCGTTGTTCCCATAAACATTCTATCGATAAACTTTTTATATCACCAAAGTCATTCAATTCTATCATTTGAAAGCAAAAGAAAAAGAAAAACGCAACGTTTTACCACGATGCAATCTTATCATATAAACAACTTTAACCCTCATGGATTAAGTTATCAATAACCCACATCTTAACCATACAATTCCCTCATCATATATGTTATAGTCACATGATTTGAGGCCATTACCGAAGAAAATTATAATTTTTCGTAATGCCCTAAAATGGTTAAGGTAATGACCTAAACGTTTTGGTAATATCCTAATCTAATTAGGTGATTACCTTACATATATAGTGGTTATATTAGGCCATGACCAAAATATCTTTAGTAATTACCTAAACCCTGCAGTAACTTGCATATAAAATAAGTGACATTCCACTACAATGGAGAGGATTCTTTTTAGAGATTGTTCGACCATTCCAATCCATTTGTTCACATAAATATTCTATCGATGAACCTTTCATATCACTAAAGTCATTTAATTCAATCATTTTAAAGCAAAAAAAAAAGGAAAAAATGCAACGTTTTACCCCGATGCAATCTTATCATATAAAACACTTAAAACCTCATGGATTAAGTTATCAATAAACCACATCTTAACCATACAATTCCCTCATCATATATGTTATAGTCACATGATTTGAGGCCATTACTGAAGAAAATTATAATTTTTCGTAATGCCCTAAAATGGTAAAGGTAATGACCTAAACGTTTTGGTAATATCCTAATCTAATTAGGTGATTACCTTACATAGATAATGGTTATATTAGGTCATGACCAAAATATCTTTAGTAATTACCTAAACCCTACAGTAACTTGCATAAAAAAACAAGTGACATTCCACTACAATGGAGAGGATTCTTTTTAGAGATTGATCGACCATTCCAATCTGCTGTTCACATAAACATTCTATCGATGAACCTTTCATATCACCAAAGTCATTTAATTCAATCATTTTAAAGCAAAAGAAAAAGGAAAAAATGCAACGTTTTACCCCGATGCAATCTTATCATATGAACCACTTAAGACCTCATGGATTAAGTTATCAATAACCTACATCTTAACCATATAATTCCCCCATCTTATATGTTATAGTCACATGATTTGAGGCCATTGCCCATGACAATTATTATTTTAGGTAATGCCCTAAAATGGTTTAGGTAATGACCTAAATGTTTTGGTATTATCCAAATCTAATTAGGTGATTACCTAACATAATTAGTGGTTGTATTAGGTCATGACCAAAATATCTTTAGTAATTTCCTAAACCCTGCATTAACTTGCACAAAAAACAAGTGACATTCCATTACAATGTAGACGATTTTTTTAGAGATTGTTCGACCATTTCAATCCGTTGTTCACATAAACATTCTATTGATGAACCTTTGATATCACCAAAGACATTCAATTTAATCATTTAAAAGCAAATGAAAAAGGAAAAAATGCAACGTTTTACCCCGATGCAATCTTATCATATGAACCACTTAAGACCTCATGGATTAAGTTATCAATAACCTACATCTTAACCATATAATTCCCCCATTTTATATGTTATAGTCACATGATTTGAGGCCATTGCCCATGACAATTATTATTTATGTAATGCCCTAAAATGGTTTAGGTAATGACCTAAATGTTTTGGTATTATTCTAATCTAATTAGGTGATTACCTAACATATATAGTGGTTGTATTAGGTTATGACCAAAATATCTTTAGTAATTACCTAAACCCTGTAGTAACTTGCACAAAAAACAAGTGACATTCCACTACAATGTAGACTAGTTTTTTAGAGATTGTTCGACCATTTTAATCCGTTGTTCCCATAAACATTCTATCGATAAACCTTTTATTTCACCAAAGTCATTCAATTCTATCATTTGAAAGCAAAAGAAAAAAGAAAAAACGCAACGTTTTACCACGATGCAATCTTATCATATAAACAACTTAAAACCTCATGGATTAAGTTATCAATAACCCACATCTTAACC
Organism: Beta corolliflora; assembly: GCA_947648045.1. Lineage (NCBI taxonomy): Eukaryota > Viridiplantae > Streptophyta > Magnoliopsida > Caryophyllales > Amaranthaceae > Beta > Beta corolliflora. The sequence continues at coordinate 148,236 of CANSZD010003595.1, forward strand.
ATACAATTCCCTCATCATATATGTTATAGTCACATGATTTGAGGCCATTACCGAAGAAAATTATAATTTTTCGTAATGCCCTAAAATGGTTAAGGTAATGACCTAAACGTTTTGGTAATATCCTAATCTAATTAGGTGATTACCTTACATATATAGTGGTTATATTAGGCCATGACCAAAATATCTTTAGTAATTACCTAAACCCTGCAGTAACTTGCATATAAAACAAGTGACATTCCACTACAATGGAGAGGATTCTTTTTAGAGATTGTTCGACCATTCCAATCTGCTGTTCACATAAACATTCTATCGATGAACCTTTCATATCACCAAAGTCATTTAATTCAATCATTTAAAAGCAAAATAAAAAGGAAAAAATACAACGTTTTACCCCGATGCAATCTTATCATATAAACCACTTAAAACCTCATGGATTAAGTTATCAATAACCCACATCTTAACCATACAATTCCCTCATCATATATGTTATAGTCACATGATTTGAGGCCATTACCGATGAAAATTATAATTTTTCGTAATGCCCTAAAATGGTTAAGGTAATGACCTAAACGTTTTGGTAATATCCTAATCTAATTAGGTGATTACCTTACATATATAGTGGTTATATTAGGTCATGACCAAAATATCTTTAGTAATTACCTAAACCCTGCAGTAACTTGCATAAAAAACAAGTGACATTCCACTACAATGGAGAGGATTCTTTTTTGAGATTGTTCGACCATTCCAATCTGCTGTTCACATAAACATTCTATCGATGAACCTTTCATATCACCAAAGTCATTTAATTCAATCATTTTAAAGCAAAAGAAAAAGGAAAAAATGTAACGTTTTACTTATCATATAAACCACTTAAAACCTCATGGATTAAGTTATCAATAACCCACATCTTAACCATATAATTCCCCCATCTTATATGTTATAGTCACATGATTTGAGGCCATTACCGAAGAAAATTATAATTTTTCGTAATGCCCTAAAATGGTTAAGGTAATGACCTAAACGTTTTGGTAATATCCTAATCTAATTAGGTGATTACCTTACATATATAGTGGTTATATTAGGCCATGACCAAATATCTTTAGTAATTACCTAAACCCTGCAGTAACTTGCATATAAAACAAGTGACATTCCACTACAATGGAGAGGATTCTTTTTAGAGATTGTTCGACCATTCCAATCTGCTGTTCACATAAACATTCTATCGATGAACCTTTCATATCACCAAAGTCATTTAATTCAATCATTTAAAAGCAAAATAAAAAGGAAAAAATACAACGTTTTACCCCGATGCAATCTTATCATATAAACCACTTAAAACCTCATGGATTAAGTTATCAATAACCCACATCTTAACCATACAATTCCCTCATCATATATGTTATAGTCACATGATTTGAGGCCATTACCGAAGAAAATTATAATTTTTCGTAATGCCCTAAAATGGTTAAGGTAATGACCTAAACGTTTTGGTAATATCCTAATCTAATTAGGTGATTACCTTACATATATAGTGGTTATATTAGGCCATGACCAAATATCTTTAGTAATTACCTAAACCCTGCAGTAACTTGCATATAAAACAAGTGACATTCCACTACAATGGAGAGGATTCTTTTTAGAGATTGTTCGACCATTCCAATCTGCTGTTCACATAAACATTCTATCGATGAACCTTTCATATCACCAAAGTCATTTAATTCAATCATTTAAAAGCAAAATAAAAAGGAAAAAATACAACGTTTTACCCCGATGCAATCTTATCATATAAACCACTTAAAACCTCATGGATTAAGTTATCAATAACCCACATCTTAACCATACAATTCCCTCATCATATATGTTATAGTCACATGATTTGAGGCCATTACCGATGAAAATTATAATTTTTCGTAATGCCCTAAAATGGTTAAGGTAATGACCTAAACGTTTTGGTAATATCCTAATCTAATTAGGTGATTACCTTACATATATAGTGGTTATATTAGGTCATGACCAAAATATCTTTAGTAATTACCTAAACCCTGCAGTAACTTGCATAAAAAACAAGTGACATTCCACTACAATGGAGAGGATTCTTTTTTGAGATTGTTCGACCATTCCAATCTGCTGTTCACATAAACATTCTATCGATGAACCTTTCATATCACCAAAGTCATTTAATTCAATCATTTTAAAGCAAAAGAAAAAGGAAAAAATGTAACGTTTTACTTATCATATAAACCACTTAAAACCTCATGGATTAAGTTATCAATAACCCACATCTTAACCATATAATTCCCCCATCTTATATGTTATGGTCACATGATTTGAAGCCATTGCCCATGAGAATTATTAATTTAGGTAATGCCCTAAAATGGTTTAGGTAATGACCTAAATGTTTTGGTATTATCCAAATCTAATTAGGTGATTACCTAACATAAATAGTGGTTGTCTTAGGTCATGACCAAAATATCTTTACTAATTTCCTAAACCCTGCATTAACTTGCACAAAAATCAAGTGACATTCCATTACAATGTAGACGATTTTTTTAGAGATTGTTCGACCATTTCAATCCGTTGTTCACATAAACATTCTATTGATGAGCCTTTGATATCACCAAAATCATTCAATTTAATCATTTAAAAGCAAATGAAAAAGGAAAAAATGCAACGTTTTACCCCGATGCAATCTTATCATATGAACCACTTAAGACCTCATGGATTAAGTTATCAATAACCTACATCTAAACCATATAATTCCCCCATTTTATATGTTATAGTCACATGATTTGAGGCCATTGCCCATGACAATTATTATTTATGTAATGCCCTAAAATGGTTTAGGTAATGACCTAAACGTTTTGGTATTATCCTAATCTAATTAGGTGATTACCTAACATATATATTGTGGTTGTATTAGGTCATGACCAAAATATCTTTAGTAATTACCTAAACCCTGCAGTAACTTGCACAAAAAACAAGTGACATTCCACTACAATGTAGACTAGTTTTTTAGAGATTGTTCGACCATTTCAATCCGTTGTTCCCAGAAACATTCTATCGATAAACCTTTTATATCACCAAAGTCATTCAATTCTATCATTTGAAAGCAAAAGAAAAAACGCAACGTTTTACCACGATGCAATCTTATCATATAAACAACTTAAAACCTCATGGATTAAGTTATCAATAACCCACATCTTAACCATACAATTCCCTCATCATATATGTTATAGTCACATGATTTGAGGCCATTACCGAAGAAAATTATAATTTTTCGTAATGCCCTAAAATGGTTAAGGTAATGACCTAAACGTTTTGGTAATATCCTAATCTAATTAGGTAATTACCTTACATATATAGTGGTTATATTAGGTCATGACCAAAATATCTTTAGTAATTACCTAAACCCTGCAGTAACTTGCATAAAAAACAAGTGACATTCCACTATAATGGAGAGGATTCTTTTTAGAGATTGTTCGACCATTCCAATCTGATGTTCACATAAACATTCTATCGATGAACCTTTCATATCACCAAAGTCATTTAATTCAATCATTTAAAAGCAAAATAAAAAGGAAAAAATGCAACGTTTTACCCCGATGCAATCTTATCATATAAACCACTTAAAACCTCATGGATTAAGTTATCAATAACTGGGCGGGCGCGGATGTGTCGTTGGGCACCGCACCCGGCCAAAGATAAAATTTCTCCTACTCTCTTTTACACTAAGATAGTATAATGGAAGTAGGGGTCGTATCCACAGGGAAACAGGGACGAGTTTAATACTTAGCGTGATCCAAAACCTAGATTAAGCTAAGGGCCGAGAAACCTAATAATAATTACAAAGGGGGGGTTTCAAGTAGATTATACGAACAAACTAAAACTAACTAGCATATAAACAAAATGAGAAATCAATATGGGAAGATCTTGAATCCGATTAACATTCACTTCAATTCATTATCGATCCTTGAACCTCCACTCTAATTATTTCCATAATTATCTATTGTCGAGAATTAATCTCGTGTTCTCCTTATTCTTAGTTGAATAGCACGATCAGCGTGACTATAAAACCCTAACTAAAGGATAACCTAGTACGATCGCGTCTAAGTTCAATCCAATAGCAGCAGCAATAAACACAAGAGAACCAACGGACCCGCTAACGTCATACAAGCGATAAACATTCAACAGTGATTCAATTTCCCCAAGAAATAACCAAGATGATCGGCATCTCGAGTTACTCCCTAGTTTGCTACAAATCGATAAAAAGAATAAAACAATCCGATTCTATTCTTAAATCTAGCATTAGATTAATTACACAATCAAACTAGTAACATTCCTAGCATAATCATGCAAAAATCATAGAAAGCAAGCATAGAAATTAAACCATAATCAAAGGAACTAAATAGAGAGGAAAGATCTCACAATAATGCTTGAAGCTCCATATTAATCTCGTTCAAGAACGGTTCAAGCTACAATCGGAATAGCATAAGCCAATCCCATAATTGAAATCTACAAAAACTAAACTAGAAAATAAAAACTAAAAGAGAAGACAACAAGAGAGGAGTGGAGTTTTGGAGACTCCCTCTCCTTGTGGCTGCAGCCCCCTAGGTCCAAAAACAAGCTTTAGTATTTATACTCAAGCTCAAAAAACAGCCGACATTTAGACCGACCTAGGGGTCGCGAGGTGTGAGTCTGGTCGCACCGTGCGAGTGATCTCTGCCTCCAACACGAGCTGAAGAACCGGGCGGGCCAAGCAAGGGTCGCACCGTGCGAGGAATCTCGCGAGGTGCGAGCAAGCAGGTCGCGAGGTGCGACCATGCTCGCGAGGTGCGAGCTCTTGCGCTGGGCTGGCGATGCTTCGCGCGCTGGGCTGGCGATGCGGAGTGCTGGGCGAGCATGCGCTGGGCGAGCATGCTACTGGGCTGGCGATGCGGAGTGCTGGGCGAGCATGCTGCTGGGCGCGCGCAAGGCTTGCTGCGATGGGCGCGCTGCTCGGCATGCGATGCTCACGAGAGCCTGGCTTGGCGAGCTTGTGGTGATGCTTAGGCTTGCGGTGATGCTTGGGCTTTGCTCGGCTCAAATGCACTTCACCTTGGAAGCTCGGAATACATGACGTTAACACAAATTATCTCGCAAAACTCCGAACTTCCGCTAAGAGTTAAATAAAACACGAATGTTAACAATTACAATCAAACCCTTAGCAAAGTGCACCCAAAGTTACGTAAATACTACGTGTAATTTGAGCGTATCAAATACCCCCACACTTGAACTTTACTTGACCTCGAGTAAACTCAAAATGAGGATCTCCAAATAAATCATCACCCAAGCTAACGACACCAACCTACACTCCCCATCAACTACACCATCATTATCACATCTTAACAAAATATGCTCAAAACCTAAACGTAAGGGATGATGATTCCCCCACACTTAGATTCAAGCTACTATCAAAAATACAGACGCGACAACAATAATCACCAAACGACAACCAAAATGTGAGCTCAAATCCTGAAGGATCTCAAAGGAGTTGAACCCACTCCAACGCCACAATCAAAATGACAACTCGCCTAAAACCTCAAAAGATAAACTACTACTAGAACAACTAACTTAAAATAGCAAGCCATGGAACAAAGACAAAAAGGGATAAATTCCATGCTTACTCCCAAAAACAAACAATCAACCAAAAGAATGTGAAAGCCAAAACAAATCTTCACAAAATCAAGGATGAAATAACCAACCCAACCCGAAAACGCTTTGAACCTTATGACACCATCTCCGGCAAATGAGTTTTCAAAGTGTATAATTCTCTCTTAATCTCTCATTTTGCCTAGGAGCCTTTTCAGGTTTTCATCCTAGCTTCTCACATTTTTTTCATCTCACCATCTTACCCGCTCAACTAGCTCTTTTTTTGCATAGGCCGCCCTTTCGGGTTTTCAACCTATCCGGGCCCCCATTTTTGCACGAGTCGCCCACCCTTGTGGGTTTTCAACTCGGCGGGTTTCATTTCATCACTTTTTTTTATATTCTTTTTTTTTCAATTTTTTTTTTCATTTTCATTTTTTTCAAATTGAAAGTAATATATACAACATAGATACATGAGAATGAGAATACCCTCCCCCCTACTTAAACTACACATTGTCCTCAATGTGTCGACAATTAGAAGAAAAAGTAAACTGAAAAAGGGGGAAAATTTGAAAATCGGGTAAATCGAAGATCGAATGCTCAAAACTCATGAAAAGCAATCCGTCAAACTCAAACTTCTTAACAACACCAACTCAAATCTCATAAACCAACTCACAACCCTCTCCCTCGAATCACTCAAACAAATGACAAATTCAAAAAAAATTCAAAAGTTTTGAATTTGTGAGATTTTCAACTAGCTCAAGAGATCGAAAAGATTCATTAACAATCTCAACCCTCTAGCGTTACCAACTCCTAGCTATTGAAGTCCTCCCAACGGGTTTTCTTTTGTGGACTTGGGTTCAAAGTGGATTAAGATTTGTTGTGGATCTTTTTAGTGGGTGGGCGGTGGGTGAAAGAAAATTTGTTATGGTGGTGGAAATTTGATGAGAAAATAAAGGAAAAGAAAGAAAATAAAAGGGATCTCGGGTTGCCTCCCGAGAAGCGCTGTTGTTTAAAGTCGTGAGCTCGACTTAATACCTTAAGCTCAATCATTGGGTTGTGCTCCATGTGTGACAGTAGTGGTTCCATGTCAATCTCAACTTCAAGTACCTGCAAAATTGATTGAGAAGAACTCTTGCAATGCATCGTTAGCGCTATGAGTGTCAACCAAAAACAAAGAGCACAAACAATACCATCCAAAAATCACGCTAAATACAAACAAGTAACACCGTTTCCCCGGCAACGGCGCCAAAATCTGGGCGGGCACGGATGTGTCGTTGGGCACCGCACCCGGCCAAAGATAAAATTTCTCCTACTCTCTTTTACACTAAGATAGTATAATGGAAGTAGGGGTCGTATCCACAGGGAAACAGGGACGAGTTTAATACTTAGCGTGATCCAAAACCTAGATTAAGCTAAGGGCCGAGAAACCTAATAATAATTACAAAGGGGGGGTTTCAAGTAGATTATACGAACAAACTAAAACTAACTAGCATATAAACAAAATGAGAAATCAATATGGGAAGATCTTGAATCCGATTAACATTCACTTCAATTCATTATCGATCCTTGAACCTCCACTCTAATTATTTTCATAATTATCAATTGTCGAGAATTAATCTCGTGTTCTCCTTATTCTTAGTTGAATAGCACGATCAGCGTGACTATAAAACCCTAACTAAAGGATAACCTAGTACGATCGCGTCTAAGTTCAATCCAATAGCAGCAATAAACACAGAGAACCAACGGACACCGCTAACGTCATACAAGCGATAAACATTCAACAAGTTGATTCAATTTCCCAAGAAATAACCAAGATGATCGGCATCCGAGTTACTCCCTAGTTTGCTACAAATCGATAAAAGAATAAAACAATCCGATTCTATTCTTAAATCTAGCATTAGATTAATTACACAATCAAACTAGTAACATTCCTAGCATAATCATGCAAAAATCATAGAAAGCAAGCATAGAAATTAAACTATAATCAAAGGAACTAAATAGAGAGGAAAGATCTCAAAATAATGCTTGAAGCTCCATATTAATCTCGTTCAAGAACGGTTCAAGCTACAATCGGAATAGCATAAGCCAATCCCATAATTGAAATCTACAAAAACTAAACTAGAAAATAAAAACTAAAAGAGAGAAAAACAAAAAAGGGGAGTGGAGTTTTGGGACCCCCTCTCCTTGTGTGCCCCCCCCCCCTCCAAAAAACAAGCTTTAGTATTTATTAAAATTAAAAAAAAAAAAACCCGACATTTAGACCAGGGCCGGGGGGTGGGGGTGCGGGGGGGTCGCACCGTGCGGAGTGATCTCTCCCCCCCAACAATGGGGCCAAGCAAAGGCAGAGGCGGGTCCCACCGTGAATGTCATTTAATTTATGACCAATCCCCACAAGATTACTTTGATGAGTAATGGGAATGGATTGTGATTGGGAGAACATCCTCCACTTAGTAGGTTTAGTAATGCCCAAAATATGTTTGGTAATTACCTAAAAGCATATGATATGGGATTAATTTGGGATTTTTTGTACAAGGAGGGACAATGGGGGCCCAAAACTGAAGTCAATGGGGTTTGGTGAGGTATTGGGCCTAATGGACCCAGTGGCATGATTGACCAATCCCGATAAGATTGCTTTGATGAGTAATGGGAATGGATTGTGATTGGGAGAACATCCTCCACTTAGTAGGTTTGGCCATGTCCAAAACATGTTTGGTAATTACCGAAAAGCATATGGTATGGGGTTAATTTGGCCTTTTTAGTACAAGGAGGGACAATGGGGGCCCAAAACTGAAGTCAATGGGGTTTGGTGAGGTATTGGGCCTAATGGACCAAGTGGCATGATTGTCCAATCCCCTTAGGATTGCTTTGAAGAGTAATAGGAATGGATTGTAATTGGGAGAACATCCTCCACTTAGTAGGTTTGGTCATGGCCAAAACATGTTTGATAATTACCTAAAAGCATTTGATATGGGGTTAATATGGGCTTTTTAGTACAAGGAGGGATAATGGGGCCCGAAACTGAAGTCAACGGGGTTTGATGAGGTATAAGGCCTAATGGACCCAGTGACATGATTGTCCAATCCCCATAGGATTGCTTTGATGAGTAATGGGAATGGATTGCGATTGGGAGAACATCCTCCACTTAGTAGGTTTGGTCATGGCCAAAACATGTTTGGTAATTACCTAAAAGCATATCATATGGGGTTAATTTGGGCTTTTTTGTACAAGGAGGGACAATGGGGGCCCAAAACTGAAGTCAATGGGGTTTGGTGAGGTATTGGGCCTAATGGACCCAGTGGCATGATTGTCCAATCCCCATAGGATTGCTTTTATGAGTAATGGGAATGGATTGTGCGTGATTGGGAGAACATCCTCCACTTAGTAGGTTTGGTCATGGCCAAAACATGTTTGGTAATTACCTAAAAGCATATGATATGGGGTTAATTTGGGCTTTTTTGTACAAGGAGGGACAATGGGGGCCCAAAACTGAAGTCAATGGGGTTTGGTGAGGTATTGGGCCTAATGGACCCAGTGGCATGATTGTCCAATCCCCATAGGATTGCTTTGATGAGTAATGGGAATGGATTGTGATTGCGAGAACATCCTCCACTTAGTAGGTTTGGTCATGGCCAAAACATGTTTGGTAATTACCTAAAAGCATATGATATGGGGTTAATTTGGGCTTTTTAGTACAAGGAGGGACAATGGGGGCCCAAAACTGAAGTCAACGGGGTTTGGTGAGGTATTAGGCCTAATGGACCCAGTGGCATGATTGTCCAATCCCCATAGGATTGCTTTGATGAGTAATGGGAATGGATTGTGATTGGGAGAACATCCTCCACTTAGTAGGTTTGGTCATGGCCAATACCTGTTTGGTAATTACCTAAAAGCATATGATATGGGGTTAATTTGGGCTTTTTGTACAAGAAGGGACAATGGGGGCCCAAAACTGATGTCAATGGGGTTTGGTGAGGTATTGGGCCTAATTGACCCAGTGGCATGATTGTCCAATCCCCATAGGATTGCTTTGATGAGTAATGGGAATGGATTGTGCGTGATTGGGAGAACATCCTCCACTTAGTAGGTTTGGTCATGGCCAAAATCGGTTTGGGAATTACCTAAAAGCATATGATATGGGGTTAATTTGGGCTTTTTTGTACAATAAGGGACAATGGGGGGCCCAAAACTGAAGTCAATGGGGTTTGGTGAGGTATTGGGCCTAATGGACCCAGTGGCATGATTGTCCAATCCCCATAGGATTGCTTTGATGTGTAATGGGAATGGATTGTGATTGGGAGAACATCCTCCACTTAGTAGGTTTGGTCATGGCCAAAACATGTTTGATAATTACCTAAAAGCATTTAATATGGGGTTAATTTGGGCTTTTTAGTACAAGGAGGGACAATGGGGGCCCAAAACTGAAGTCAACGGGGTTTGGTGAGGTATTAGGCCTAATGGACCCAGTGGCATGATTGTCCAATCCCCATAGGATTGCATTGATGAGTAATTGGAATGGATTGTGATTGGGAGAACATCCTACACTTAGTAGGTTTAGTCATGGCTAAAAGATGTTTGGTAATTACCTAAATGCATATGATATGAGGTTAATTTGGGCTTTTTAGTACAAGGAGGGAAAACGGGGGCCTAAAACTGAAGTCAATGGGGTTTGGTGAGGTATTGGGCCTAATGGACCAAGTGGCATGATTGACCAATCCCCATAAGATTACTTTGATGAGTAATGGGAATGGATTGTGATTGGGAGAACATCCTCCACTTAGTAGGTTTAGTAATGCCCAAAATATGTTTGGTAATTACCTAAAAGCATATGATATGGGATTAATTTGGGATTTTTTGTACAAGGAGGGACAATGGGGGCCCAAAACTGAAGTCAATGGGGTTTGGTGAGGTATTGGACCTAATGGACCCAGTGGCATGATTGACCAATCCCGATAAGATTGCTTTGATGAGTAATGGGAATGGATTGTGATTGGGAGAACATCCTCCACTTAGTAGGTTTGGCCATGTCCAAAACATGTTTGGTAATTACCGAAAAGCATATGGTATGGGGTTAATTTGGCCTTTTTAGTACAAGGAGGGACAATGGGGGCCCAAAACTGAAGTCAATGGGGTTTGGTGAGGTATTGGGCCTAATGGATCAAGTGGCATGATTGTCCAATCCCCTTAGGATTGCTTTGAAGAGTAATAGGAATGGATTGTAATTGGGAGAACATCCTCCACTTAGTAGGTTTGGTCATGGCCAAAACATGTTTGATAATTACCTAAAAGCATTTGATATGGGGTTAATATGGGCTTTTTAGTACAAGGAGGGATAATGGGGCCCAAAACTGAAGTCAACGGGGTTTGATGAGGTATAAGGCCTAATGGACCCAGTGGCATGATTGTCCAATCCCCATAGGATTGCTTTGATGAGTAATGGGAATGGATTGTGATTGGGAGAACATCCTCCACTTAGTAGGTTTGGTCATGGCCAAAACCTGTTTGGTAATTACCTAAAAGCATATCATATGGGGTTAATTTGGGCTTTTTGTACAAGAAGGGACAATGGGGGCCCAAAACTGAAGTCAATGGGGTTTGGTGAGGTATTGGGCCTAATGGACCCAGTGGCATGATTGTCCAATCCCCATAGGATTGCTTTGATGAGTAATGGGAATGGATTGTGCGTGATTGGGAGAACATCCTCCACTTAGTAGGTTTGGTCATGGCCAAAATCATGTTTGGTAATTACCTAAAAGCATATGATATGGGGTTAATTTGGGCTTTTTAGTACAAGGAGGGACAATGGGGGCCCAAAACTGAAGTCAATGGGGTTTGGTGAGGTATTGGGCCTAATGGACCCAGTGGCATGATTGTCCAATCCCCATAGGATTGCTTTGATGAGTAATGGGAATGGATTGTGATTGGGAGAACATCCTCCACTTAGTAGGTTTGGTCATGGCCAAAACATGTTTGGTAATTACCTAAAAGCATTTAATATGGGGTTAATTTGGGCTTTTTAGTACAAGGAGGGACAATGGGGGCCCAAAACTGAAGTCAATGGGGTTTGGTGAGGTATTGGGCCTAATGGACCAAGTGGCATGATTGTCCAATCCCCATAGGATTGCTTTGATGAGTAATGGGAATGGATTGTGATTGGGAGAACATCCTCCACTTAGTAGGTTTAGTCATGGCCAAAACATGTTTGGTAATTACCTAAAAGCATATGATATGGGGTTAATTTGGGCTTTTTAGTACAAGGAGGGACAATGGGGGCCCAAAACTCAAATGGGGTTTGGTGAGGTATTGGGCCTAATGGACCCAAGTGGCATGATTGTCCCAATCCCCATAAGATTGCTTTGATGAGTAATGGGAATGGATTGTGATTGGGAGAACATCCTCCACTTAGTAGGTTTAGTAATGCCCAAAATATGTTTGGTAATTACCTAAAAGCATATGATATGGGATTAATTTGGGCTTTTTTGTACAAGGAGGGACAATGGGGGCCCAAAACTGAAGTCAATGGGGTTTGGTGAGGTATTGGGCCTAATGGACCCAGTGGCATGATTGTCCAATCCCCATAAGATTGCTTTGATGAGTAATGGGAATGGATTGTGATTGGGAGAACATCCTCCACTTAGTAGGTTTGGCCATGTCCAAAACATGTTTGGTAATTACCTAAAAGCATATGATATGGGGTTAATTTGGGCTTTTTAGTACAAGGAGGGACAATGGGGGCCCAAAACTGAAGTCAATGGGGTTTGGTGAGGTATTGGGCCTAATGGACCCAGTGGCATGATTGTCCAATCCCCTTAGGATTGCTTTGATGAGTAATAGGAATGGATTGTAATTGGGAGAACATCCTCCACTTAGTAGGTTTGGTCATGGCCAAAACATGTTTGATAATTACCTAAAAGCATTTGATATGGGGTTAATTTGGGCTTTTTAGTACAAGGAGGGACAATGGGGCCCAAAACTGAAGTCAACGGGGTTTGGTGAGGTATTGGGCCTAATGGACCCAGTGGCATGATTGTCCAATCCCCATAGGATTGCTTTGATGAGTAATGGGAATGGATTGTGATTGGGAGAACATCCTCCACTTAGTAGGTTTGGTCATGGCCAAAACATGTTTGGTAATTACCTAAAAGCATATGATATGGGGTTAATTTGGGCTTTTTGTACAAGAAGGGACAATGGGGGCCCAAAACTGATGTCAATGGGGTTTGGTGAGGTATTGGGCCTAATGGACCCAGTGGCATGATTGTCCAATCCCCATAGGATTGCTTTGATGAGTAATGGGAATGGATTGTGCGTGATTGGGAGAACATCCTCCACTTAGTAGGTTTGGTCATGGCCAAAACCGGTTTGGTAATTACCTAAAAGCATATGATATGGGGTTAATTTGGGCTTTTTTGTACAATAAGGGACAATGGGGGCCCAAAACTGAAGTCAATGGGGTTTGGTGAGGTATTGGGCCTAATGGACCCAGTGGCATGATTGTCCAATCCCCATAGGATTGCTTTGATGTGTAATGGGAATGGATTGTGATTGGGAGAACATCCTCCACTTAGTAGGTTTGGTCATGGCCAAAACATGTTTGATAATTACCTAAAAGCATTTAATATGGGGTTAATTTGGGCTTTTTAGTACAAGGAAGGACAATGGGGGCCCAAAACTGAAGTCAACGGGGTTTGGTGAGGTATTAGGCCTAATGGACCCAGTGGCATGATTGTCCAATCCCCATAGGATTGCATTGATGAGTAATTGGAATGGATTGTGATTGGGAGAACATCCTACACTTAGTAGGTTTAGTCATGGCCAAAAGATGTTTGGTAATTACCTAAATGCATATGATATGAGGTTAATTTGGGCTTTTTAGTACAAGGAGGGACAACGGGGGCCTAAAACTGAAGTCAATGGGGTTTGGTGAGGTATTGGGCCTAATGGACCAAGTGGCATGATTGACCAATCCCCATAAGATTACTTTGATGAGTAATGGGAATGGATTGTGATTGGGAGAACATCCTCCACTTAGTAGGTTTAGTAATGCCCAAAATATGTTTGGTAATTACCTAAAAGCATATGATATGGGATTAATTTGGGATTTTTTGTACAAGGAGGGACAATGGGGGCCCAAAACTGAAGTCAATGGGGTTTGGTGAGGTATTGGACCTAATGGACCAAGTGGCATGATTGACCAATCCCGATAAGATTGCTTTGATGAGTAATGGGAATGGATTGTGATTGGGAGAACATCCTCCACTTAGTAGGTTTGGCCATGTCCAAAACATGTTTGGTAATTACCGAAAAGCATATGGTATGGGGTTAATTTGGGCTTTTTAGTACAAGGAGGGACAATGGGGGCCCAAAACCGAAGTCAATGGGGTTTGGTGAGGTATTGGGCCTAATGGACCAAGTGGCATGATTGTCCAATCCCCTTAGGATTGCTTTGATGAGTAATAGGAATGGATTGTAATTGGGAGAACATCCTCCACTTAGTAGGTTTGGTCATGGCCAAAACATGTTTGATAATTACCTAAAAGCATTTGATATGGGGTTAATATGGGCTTTTTAGTACAAGGAGGGATAATGGGGGCCCAAAACTGAAGTCAACGGGGTTTGATGAGGTATAAGGCCTAATGGACCCAGTGGCATGATTGTCCAATCCCCATAGGATTGCTTTGATGAGTAATGGGAATGGATTGTGATTGGGAGAACATCCTCCACTTAGTAGGTTTGGTCATGGCCAAAACCTGTTTGGTAATTACCTAAAAGCATATCATATGGGGTTAATTTGGGCTTTTTGTACAAGAAGGGACAATGGGGGCCCAAAACTGAAGTCAATGGGGTTTGGTGAGGTATTGGGCCTAATGGACCCAGTGGCATGATTGTCCAATCCCCATAGGATTGCTTTGATGAGTAATGGGAATGGATTGTGCGTGATTGGGAGAACATCCTCCACTTAGTAGGTTTGGTCATGGCCAAAATCGGTTTGGTAATTACCTAAAAGCATATGATATGGGGTTAATTTGGGCTTTTTTGTACAATAAGGGACAATGGGGGCCCAAAACTGAAGTCAATGGGGTTTGGTGAGGTATTGGGCCTAATGGACCCAGTGGCATGATTGTCCAATCCCCATAGGATTGCTTTGATGAGTAATGGGAATGGATTGTGATTGGGAGAACATCCTCCACTTAGTAGGTTTGGTCATGGCCAAAACATGTTTGATAATTACCTAAAAGCATTTAATATGGGGTTAATTTGGGCTTTTTAGTACAAGGAGGGGACAATGGGGCCCAAAACCGAAGTCAATGGGGTTTGGTGAGGTATTGGGCCTAATGGACCCAAGTGGCATGATTGTCCAATCCCCATAGGATTGCATTGATGAGTAATGGGAATGGATTGTGATTGGGAGAACATCCTACACTTAGTAGGTTTAGTCATGGCCAAAAGATGTTTGGTAATTACCTAAAAGCATATGATATGGGGTTAATTTGGGCTTTTTAGTACAAGGAGGGACAATGGGGGCCCAAAACTGAAGTCAATGGGGTTTGGTGAGGTATTGGGCCTAATGGACCAAGTGGCATGATTGTCCAATCCCCATAAGATTGCTTTGATGAGTAATGGGAATGGATTGTGATTGGGAGAACATCCTCCACTTAGTAGGTTTGGTCATGGCCAAAACATGTTTGGTAATTACCTAAAAGCATATGATATGGGGTTAATTTGGGCTTTTTAGTACAAGGAGGGACAATGGGGGCCCAAAACTGAAGTCAATGGGGTTTGGTGAGGTATTGGGCCTAATGGACCAAGTGGCATGATTGTCCAATCCCCATAGGATTGCTTTGATGAGTAATGGGAATGGATTGTGATTGGGAGAACATCCTCCACTTAGTAGGTTTGGTCATGGCCAAAACATGTTTGGTAATTACCTAAAAGCATATGATATGGGGTTAATTTGGGCTTTTTTAGTACAAGGAGGGACAATGGGGGCCCAAAACTGAAGTCAATGGGGTTTCGTGAGGTATTGGGCCTAATGGACCCAGTGGCATGATTGTCCAATCCCCATAGGATTGCTTTGATGAGTAATGGGAATGGATTGTGATTGGGAGAACATCCTCCACTTAGTAGGTTTGGTCATGGCCAAAACATGTTTGGTAATTACCTAAAAGCATATGATATGGGGTTAATTTGGGCTTTTTTGTACAAGAAGGGACAATGGGGCCCAAAACTGAAGTCAATGGGGTTTGGTGAGGTATTGGGCCTAATGGACCCAATGGCATGATTGTCCAATCCCCATAGGATTGCTTTGATGAGTAATGGGAATGGATTTCGTGATCGGGAGAACATCCTCCACTTAGTAGGTTTGGTCATGGCCAAAACATGTTTGGTAATTACCTAAAAGCATATGATATGGGGTTAATTTGGGCTTTTTTGTACAATAAGGGACAATGGGGGCCCAAAACTGAAGTCAATGGGGTTTGGTGAGGTATTGGGCCTAATGGACCCAGTGGCATGATTGTCCAATCCCCATAGGATTGATTTGATGAGTAATGGGAATGGATTGTGATCGGGAGAACATCCTCCACTTAGTAGGTTTGGTCATGGCTAAAACATGTTTGATAATTATCTAAAAGCATTTGATATGGGGTTAATTTGGGCTTTTTAGTACAAGGAGGGACAATGGGGGCCCAAAACTGAAGTCAATGGGGTTTGGTGAGGTATTGGGCCTAATGGACCCAGTGGCATGATTGTCCAATCCCCATAGGATTGCATTGATGAGTAATTGGAATGGATTGTGATTGGGAGAACATCCTCCACTTAGTAGGTTTGGTCATGGCCAAAACATGTTTGGTAATTACCTAAAAGCATATGATATGAGGTTAATTTGGGCTTTTTAGTACAAGGAGGGACAATGGGGCCCAAAACTGAAGTCAATGGGGTTTGGTGAGGTATTGGGCCTAATGGACCAAGTGGCATGATTGACCAATCCCCATAAGATTGCTTTGATGAGTAATGGGAATGGATTGTGATTGGGAGAACATCCTCCACTTAGTAGGTTTAGTAATGCCCAAAATATGTTTGGTAATTACCTAAAAGCATATGATATGGGATTAATTTGGGCTTTTTTGTACAAGGAGGGACAATGGGGGCCCAAAACTGAAGTCAATGGGGTTTCGTGAGGTATTGGGCCTAATGGACCCAAGTGGCATGATTGTCCAATCCCCATAAGATTGCTTTGATGAGTAATGGGAATGGATTGTGATTGGGAGAACATCCTCCACTTAGTAGGTTTAGTAATGCCCAAAATATGTTTGGTAATTACCTAAAAGCATATGATATGGGGTTAATTTGGGCTTTTTAGTACAAGGAGGGACAATGGGGGCCCAAAACTGAAGTCAATGGGGTTTGGTGAGGTATTGGGCCTAATGGACCCAGTGGCATGATGGTCCAATCCCCATAGGATTGCTTTGATGAGTAATGGGAATGGATTGTGATTGGGAGAACATCCTCCACTTAGTAGGTTTGGTCATGGCCAAAACATGTTTGGTAATTACCTAAAAGCATATGATATGGGGTTAATTTGGGCTTTTTAGTACAAGGAGGGACAATGGAGGCCCAAAATTGAAGTCAATGGGGTTTGGTGAGGTATTGGGCCTAATGGACCCAAGTGGCATGATTGTCCAATCCCCATAGGATTGCTTTGATGAGTAATGGGAATGGATTGTGATTGGGAGAACATCCTCCACTTAGTAGGTTTGGTCATGGCCAAAACATGTTTGGTAATTACCTAAAAGCATATGATATGGGGTTAATTTGGGCTTTTTAGTACAAGAAGGGACAATGGGGGCCCAAAACTGAAGTCAATGGGGTTTGGTGAGGTATTGGGCCTAATGGACCCAGTGGCATGATTGTCCAATCCCCATATGATTGCTTTGATGAGTAATGGGAATGGATTGTGATTGGGAGAACATCCTCCACTTAGTAGGTTTGGTCATGGCCAAAACATGTTTGGTAATTACCTAAAAGCATATGATATGGGGTTAATTTGGGCTTTTTTGTACAATAAGGGACAATGGGGGCCCAAAACTGAAGTCAATGGGGTTTGGTGAGGTATTGGGCCTAATGGACCCAGTGGCATGATTGTCCAATCCCCATAGGATTGCTTTGATGAGTAATGGGAATGGATTGTGATTGGGAGAACATCCTCCACTTAGTAGGTTTGGTCATGGCCAAAACATGTTTGATAATTACCTAAAAGCATTTAATATGGGGTTAATTTGGGCTTTTTAGTACAAGGAGGGACAATGGGGGCCCAAAACTGAAGTCAACGGGGTTTGGTGAGGTATTAGGCCTAATGGACCCAGTGGCATGATTGTCCAATCCCCATAGGATTGCATTGATGAGTAATTGGAATGGATTGTGATTGGGAGAACATCCTACACTTAGTAGGTTTAGTCATGGCCAAAAGATGTTTGGTAATTACCTAAATGCATATGATATGAGGTTAATTTGGGCTTTTTAGTACAAGGAGGGAAAACGGGGGCCCAAAACTGAAGTCAATGGGGTTTGGTGAGGTATTGGGCCTAATGGACCAAGTGGCATGATTGACCAATCCCCATAAGATTACTTTGATGAGTAATGGGAATGGATTGTGATTGGGAGAACATCCTCCACTTAGTAGGTTTAGTAATGCCCAAAATATGTTTGGTAATTACCTAAAAGCATATGATATGGGATTAATTTGGGCTTTTTTGTACAAGGAGGGACAATGGGGGCCCAAAACTGAAGTCAATGGGGTTTGGTGAGGTATTGGGCCTAATGGACCCAGTGGCATGATTGACCAATCCCGATAAGATTGCTTTGATGAGTAATGGGAATGGATTGTGATTGGGAGAACATCCTCCACTTAGTAGGTTTGGCCATGTCCAAAACATGTTTGGTAATTACCGAAAAGCATATGGTATGGGGTTAATTTGGGCTTTTTAGTACAAGGAGGGACAATGGGGGCCCAAAACTGAAGTCAATGGGGTTTGGTGAGGTATTGGGCCTAATGGATCAAGTGGCATGATTGTCCAATCCCCTTAGGATTGCTTTGATGAGTAATAGGAATGGATTGTAATTGGGAGAACATCCTCCACTTAGTAGGTTTGGTCATGGCCAAAACATGTTTGATAATTACCTAAAAGCATTTGATATGGGGTTAATATGGGCTTTTTAGTACAAGGAGGGATAATGGGGCCCGAAACTGAAGTCAACGGGGTTTGATGAGGTATAAGGCCTAATGGACCCAGTGGCATGATTGTCCAATCCCCATAGGATTGCTTTGATGAGTAATGGGAATGGATTGTGATTGGGAGAACATCCTCCACTTAGTAGGTTTGGTCATGGCCAAAACCTGTTTGGTAATTACCTAAAAGCATATCATATGGGGTTAATTTGGGCTTTTTGTACAAGAAGGGACAATGGGGGCCCAAAACTGAAGTCAATGGGGTTTGGTGAGGTATTGGGCCTAATGGACCCAGTGGCATGATTGTCCAATCCCCATAGGATTGCTTTGATGAGTAATGGGAATGGATTGTGCGTGATTGGGAGAACATCCTCCACTTAGTAGGTTTGGTCATGGCCAAAATCGGTTTGGTAATTACCTAAAAGCATATGATATGGGGTTAATTTGGGCTTTTTTGTACAATAAGGGACAATGGGGGCCCAAAACTGAAGTCAATGGGGTTTGGTGAGGTATTGGGCCTAATGGACCCAGTGGCATGATTGTCCAATCCCCATAGGATTGCTTTGATGAGTAATGGGAATGGATTGTGATTGGGAGAACATCCTCCACTTAGTAGGTTTGGTCATGGCCAAAACATGTTTGATAATTACCTAAAAGCATTTAATATGGGGTTAATTTGGGCTTTTTAGTACAAGGAGGGACAATGGGGGCCCAAAACTGAAGTCAACGGGGTTTAGTGAGGTATTAGGCCTAATGGACCCAGTGGCATGATTGTCCAATCCCCATAGGATTGCATTGATGAGTAATTGGAATGGATTGTGATTGGGAGAACATCCTACACTTAGTAGGTTTGGTCATGGCCAACAGATGTTTGGTAATTACCTAAATGCATATGATATGAGGTTAATTTGGGCTTTTTAGTACAAGGAGGGACAACGGGGGCCCAAAACTGAAGTCAATGGGGTTTGGTGAAGTATTGGGCCTAATGGACCAAGTGGCATGATTGACCAATCCCCATAAGATTGCTTTGATGATTAATGGGAATGGATTGTGATTGGGAGAACATCCTCCACTTAGTAGGTTTAGTAATGCCCAAATATGTTTGGTAATTACCTAAAAGCATATGATATGGGATTAATTTGGGATTTTTTATACAAGGAGGGACAATGGGGGCCCAAAACTGAAGTCAATGGGGTTTGGTGAGGTATTGGGCCTAATGGACCCAAGTGGCATGATTGACCAATCCCCATAAGATTGCTTTGATGAGTAATGGGAATGGATTGTGATTGGGAGAACATCCTCCACTTAGTAGGTTTAGTAATGCCCAAAATATGTTTGGTAATTACCTAAAAGCATATGATATGGGATTAATTTGGGCTTTTTTGTACAAGGAGGGACAATGGGGGCCCAAAACTAAAGTCAATGGGGTTTGGTGAGGTATTGGGCCTTATGGACCCAGTGGCATGATGGTCCAATCCCCATAGGATTGCTTTGATGAGTAATGGGAATGGATTGTGATTGGGAGAACATCCTCCACTTAGTAGGTTTGGTCATGGCCAAAACATGTTTGGTAATTACCTAAAAGCATATGATATGGGGTTATTTTGGGCTTTTTAGTACAAGGAGGGACAATGGGGGCCCAAAACTGAAGTCAATGGGGTTTGGTGAGGTATTGGGCCTAATGGACCCAGTGGCATGATTGTCCAATCCCCATAGGATTGCTTTGATGAGTAATGGGAATGGATTGTGATTGGGAGAACATCCTCCACTTAGTAGGTTTGGTCATGGCCAAAACATGTTTGGTAATTACCTTAAAGCATTTGATATGGGGATAATTTGGGCTTTTTAGTACAAGAAGGGACAATGGGGGCCCAAAACTGAAGTCAATGGGGTTTGGTGAGGTATTGGGCCTAATGGACCCAGTGGCATGATTGTCCAATCCCCATAGGATTGCTTTGATGAGTAATGGGAATGGATTGTGATTGGGAGAACATCCTCCACTTAGTAGGTTTGGTCATGGCCAAAACCTGTTTGGTAATTACCTAAAAGCATATGATATGGGGTTAATTTGGGCTTTTTTGTACAAGAAGGGACAATGGGGGCCCAAAACTGAAGTCAATGGGGTTTGGTGAGGTATTGGGCCTAATGGACCCAGTGGCATGATTGTCCAATCCCCATAGGATTGCTTTGATGTGTAATGGGAATGGATTGTGATTGGGAGAACATCCTCCACTTAGTAGGTTTGGTCATGGCCAAAACATGTTTGATAATTACCTAAAAGCATTTAATATGGGGTTAATTTGGGCTTTTTAGTACAAGGAGGGACAATGGGGGCCCAAAACTGAAGTCAATGGGGTTTGGTGAGGTATTAGGCCTAATGGACCCAGTGGCATGATTGTCCAATCCCCATAGGATTGCATTGATGAGTAATGGGAATGGATTGTGATTGGGAGAACATCCTACACTTAGTAGGTTTGGTCATGGCCAAAAGATGTTTGGTAATTACCTAAAAGCATATGATATGGGGTTAATTTGGGCTTTTTAGTACAAGGAGGGAAAACGGGGGCCCAAAACCGAAGTCAATGGGGTTTCGTGAGGTATTGGGCCTAATGGACCAAGTGGCATGATTGACCAATCCCCATAAGATTACTTTGATGAGTAATGGGAATGAATTGTTATTGGGAGAACATCCTCCACTTAGTAGGTTTAGTAATGCCCAAAATATGTTTGGTAATTACCTAAAAGCATATGATATGGGATTAATTTGGGATTTTTTGTACAAGGAGGGACAATGGGGGCCCAAAACTGAAGTCAATGGGGTTTGGTGAGGTATTGGGCCTAATGGACCAAGTGGCATGATTGTCCAATCCCGATAAGATTGCTTTGATGAGTAATGGGAATGGATTGTGATTGGGAGAACATCCTCCACTTAGTAGGTTTGGCCATGTCCAAAACATGTTTGGTAATTACCGAAAAGCATATGGTATGGGGTTAATTTGGGCTTTTTAGTACAAGGAGGGACAATGGGGGCCCAAAACCGAAATCAATGGGGTTTGGTGAGGTATTGGGCCTAATGGATCAAGTGGCGATGATTGTCCAATCCCCTTAGGATTGCTTTGATGAGTAATAGGAATGGATTGTAATCGGGAGAACATCCTCCACTTAGTAGGTTTGGTCATGGCCAAAACATGTTTGATAATTACCTAAAAGCATTTGATATGGGGTTAATATGGGCTTTTTAGTACAAGGAGGGATAATGGGGCCCGAAACTGAAGTCAACGGGGTTTGATGAGGTATAAGGCCTAATGGACCTAGTGGCATGATTGTCCAATCCCCATAGGATTGCTTTGATGAGTAATGGGAATGGATTGTGATTGGGAGAACATCCTCCACTTAGTAGGTTTGGTCATGGCCAATTTGGTAATTACCTAAAAGCATATCATATGGGGTTAATTTGGGCTTTTTGTACAAGAAGAAGGGGGCCAAAGACCAAAGCACCGGGTTAGGTAGGGACCAACCAAAAGACCAAATTAGATCGAGAAAAATTGTACGAACGAGTTATGGGAGTTTAAGAAAGACCATTTTATACTTAGCTTTAATAAGGAGGAATAATTTATACCCTAGGGGGGGGAGACGGGGTTAAGAAAAATTGGGGATATAAAAGAAAAAAGAAAAATAAGGGGTTAGGGGGTTTTGATAATTTAAATGAAATGGGAAGGCCGGGTTGCGATCCATTCAACATAAAAAAAGACCACAAAAGTCATTGGAGTTAGCGTTATAATGTTATATGGTGGGAGGCATCCAAGTCCTCTTTGGAGCTCTACGACATTGTGTGTGTCCACCATGGACGTTGAAGAGCCCACCTAGAGTGTTTGTGGAGAAGGTAGGAGCGGAGAGCCAAACACGCACTCACGCGTATAGAGGGGTAGTTCGATCTTGGCAACAAGCTGCATGCCCGAGCCGCGCACCATAGTCGCACGACTCACGCATACCTAGCCGAAGCGCCCGCCGGGCAGCGTCGAAGGCCCGAGCCGCGCGCTAGGCCTGCCCGACTCGGGCGTTGCGAATGAAGATTGGAGGAACTCGGCCGCACCACACGCCCGACTCGCGCGCGGACTGCGCGACCCGCGCACTTCGAGCGTTGGTTTATTTCTCGCAAAGATTGCAGCCCGACTCGCGCGATGTGCATGCCCGACTCGCGCACTTCGACGCGGATGCGATTCTTCGGCAATTTTCAGCTTTCCTTGGGTTTTATTAAGAAGAAAAACGTTTTGTTTTGTTATCTTGTATTTTCTGAACTAAATTAGAGAGGATAGAGAGAAGAACCCTAATCCCTTTTTCTCCCTTTTTGAGTTTCTAATCATGAGTTTGAAGATTTGCTTGATGGATGCTATGTCGATTGTAGCCTAAATCTAGTCTTCGAGAACGGTTAATCAAGCTTCTGGTCTACTATTGTGAGGTTTCTCTTTGTTAACTTGTTCTTAATTATAATTGTGATTTCTTGATTTAAATCTATGATTGTGGTATGTATTGCTAGGAGTACTACTAGTTTATACATTCGATTTATCATTTGCTAGGATTTAGAATTGATGCCGATTCATCTGTTCTTCTTTCATGAGTAGCAATCTAGGGTTTGATTAATGAATCTGATTATTCTTGATTAATCACTAGAGAAATCACAAGTTCCAATTTGAATATGTTGTGCTAGCAATTTGTTAATTGGCTCATTGTTTCCTAGTTCGTTGATGTTCTTGTGATTTGAATTTAATCTCTGATTAGATTAGATTAATCATTAGTTCAAGTTTTATGATCATCTGATTGTGATTGTTTAACGGTACTTTTGAGGGAAAGGAATTTGATTTCCAACTTTGAGTAATTAAGAGTAAAGTTACATGTTTGAGAAACCAATGATCAATAGTTTGAATCGAAGTGGCTATTAACCAACTCAAGATTCTTCTCTTCTTGATTATATCACTTCTTTATTATACTTTAGTTCTTCGTATTTAGTTATTCATTCTTTAATCTCAAAACCCCCATTTAATCTATTATAAGCACGAGTTAGTCCCCAAGTCTCGTGGATTCGACCCTACTTGCCACTTACATTTATTTGTATTGGAAAGAAGGAAATTAAACTTTTATCTTTGGTAGCGCGTACGACCGCGTCCCACCAAATTTTGGCGCCGTTGCCGGGGACTTGGCAATTACTAAAACGTGTTTATTGTAGATTGTGTTTTGAAATTTCACTTTTTGATTAGTATATGGTTGGCACCCGTGCTACTAACCAAGATTGTGTGGATTACGATCCCGAGTTAGGGATTGAATCTTTTCGTGTTGCGAAGGGAATTGAGAAGAAATTTTCAAGAACTTCCATTTGCATTGAATTTGGAAGAAGAAATGCCACCTAGGGTGGAGACTCGTACTGCGAGGGAGCTCACCGCTCCTAATATTGATCGCAGAACCATTATGTATCACTTTCCCAACACCGGGAGGCGAAGCACGACCTTCGAGCTCAAGTCAGGGCTCATTCATCTATTACCATCTTTCCATGGGCTCAGTGGTGAAGACCCTAACAAGTTCCTATCCGAGTTCCATGTTGTGTGCTCAAGCATGAAACCGAGTAATGCCACGGAAGAGCAAGTTAAGATGAGGGCATTTCCTTTTTCTCTTAAGGATACGGCCAAAGTTGGCTATATTATCTTCCTCCAGGGTGTATCTCCAGGTTGTCCGAGATGAAGAAGCGGTTCCTTGATAAATATTTTCCCGCTTCAAAGTCATCCACACTCAAGAAAGAGATCAAAGTAACATGAGCAACGATATGATGAACCTTTGTATGAATATTGGGAGCGTTTTAAGAGGCTATGTGCAAGCCGTCCGTATCATGGATATAGTAGAGGAAGATTTGATCTTATACTTCTACAATGGACTTTCGATGATGATGTGCGGATGATTAACGCAGCTAGTGGTGGATCGATCATAAATAAGACTCCGACTGAACGCTGGAGCCTTGATAGAGGAGCTTTCGAAGGCTCCAGACATTTTAGTAGGCGATCCACCCACGAGAGGTGAATGTGGGTAGCTCAAACACGCAAAATCCAAAACTTGAAGAACAGGTTCAGCTCTTACCTCACTAGTAAGAGAGCTCATTGTTAAGGGACACACACAGCAAGTTAAGGCGTGTGGGATATGTGCTTCCGGATCACCCCACTCGATTATTGCACCACAACTTCAAGAGGGGTCTAGTGCGGAAGTCAACGCTCTTGGTTTTCAAGGCACTTCGGGAATCAAAGGAGATATGATCCCTTATTCCAATACATACAATCCTGGGTTTGGAGAGATAATCCGAGGTTGAGGATGTGATGGAACGAGCAAGGTAACCAACAACCCACACAATATCATCAACGAAGGAACAATAGCCATGAGACCCCAAGCTCCGGTTCGGGGGTCATCATCAGTGGTCGAATTCGGATATGAGGCAAAGTTCTACAATGTCTACTCGAAGAAATGATCAATGCCTTAACCAAGAATGTGACCACCATGCAAGGGAATATGAGTACGCTTTCAAGAGGAAACCCGCTCCAGTATAAGGAATTGGAAACACGAGATGAGCTGGGTTTCGAGTGCGGTGAGCGAGTTGCTAGAGGCTCGTGAATTGGGAAAGTTACCCTCCCAAACAAGTAAACCCAAAGAAGAATGTGAGTTCTATCATGATAAGGGGTGATACACAAACACACAGGGGAGAGAGCATGGTTACAAGAAAGAAGGAAGTTACTTTACTTCCAAAGCATCGACCTCCCCCACCTTTTCCGAAGCTTTGCGGGCCGATGAGGAAGGTAAGGAGAGCAACAAAGGTATATATGAGGCCGTACGCGAATGTGAGGTAAGTTCTCCTGTTTTACCCAACATAAGAGAAAACTAGAGAGCATGTTTCCGCTATTTCTCATAATGCACTTCCTCCCAAATATGATGACCCAGGCATGTTTACCATCCCTTGCACTATTAATGACATTGGTATTCCTAAAGCTATGTTAGAACTTAGGTGCTTCAATTAATGTGATTCCATTTTCACTATATGAGTCTTTAGCACTTGGTCCTTTGCATGCAACAAACGTCATAAGGTGCAATTAGTCGACGGATCCCACTCTTATCCCAAGGGTAAAGTCGAGGATGTGTTAGTTCATGTTGGTAAACTTGATTTCCTACCGACTTTTTATGTCTTGGACATGGAGTCGATTGTCATGTTTCTCCTGTTCTTCTAGGGAGACCGTTTTTGAAAACATCCAAGCACAAAAATTGATGTTGTGCGGGGTCATTAACTATGGAGTTTGGGGGGACATATAGAAGCATTTGGTATTCATGAGTCTAAAAAATTCCTAGCACCGAACATCCCTCATGCTTTGTGGGTACTATTCGATCCATAGTGTGTGATACATATGATACCAGTGAGGGACATGAGTCATTGGACGTAGTGAGGTTGCAAAAACATGAGAGACCACTTGATTCTTGCATAATTTTACACCGTTATCACTAACGCTAGCCGTGCGGGGAAAATGTCTCATCAAGCTTACAGTACAAGTGTTGGAACAAGGAGTTGAACCACCCCGGATCGATTTTGGGAGGTATAAGGTCGAGCTAACGACTTTAAACTAGCGCTACTCGGGAGGCAACCCGAGCTCCTTTTTTCTTTTCCTATTTTTCTTTCTCTTTCTTTTCCTTCTTACTTTTAAACCTCACCATTTTTTATACTCCACCACAACAAATTATCCTTCACCCACCATTACCCCTCTTATTTCCCGAACTATAATTCAAAACACTTTTAGTCAATCATAATCCAACTTAAGCCAAAATACATCAAAAGACCTTTGAGAGGTGTCCATTTGAGAGACG